>BJKM01000007.1:0-52500 GCA_015082035.1 Chaenogobius annularis | reverse complement strand
GTGGCCTGTTTGCTGCGCACCCACTTTGGGATGACCCAGTCCCCTCCAGTGATTACAGCTAATGCACAGAAGAGCATCATGAACACTGTGCAGGTATGAGCCCAAGCCTTTTAAAGCACTCAATGCTTATTGATCACATGGAAACCTTCAGTTTACTTTGAAGTGGCGTGCTATTAGATGAACAGAGGTTGTTTTAACGTCTAAGTTTTTTTCTTAGTGTAGCTCATCCTCAGTTTTTTTTTCAGAATATATAGGCAAGTTCATGTAATTTATAGGATATAGGCTTATGTAGCGTGTATAAACAGTGCTGTCATAGAAACTCTGAAATAAAATGTCCTACAACACTGTCCGGGGCTGAGTTGTCATGATATTGTTTATGAAAAGTTGAATAAATGTTTAATGCACGTTGCGTTACCCCTCGCAGGCGCAGTAGCCCAAGCGTTTAGTAGTTTTGAGAGGAGCGAAGGAGTGGGAGGGTCTCCGTGCGCAATGTTGTGATTCTTTGAGTCAGAAGAAAACCAGGCAGAAGTTCGACTATTTCAAACAAGCAAACGGGGGACATAAAAACTTCACTTTTGTCTAAACTTTTTGTTCTGTTTTGTGGTGCAATTTTTAGATCACCGACTGCGCTATAACTTGGACTATGTTTTGTGCGCTTTTTGGATATGTTTCTTAAGTGCGCGCAGCCGACTTCCATCACAGACCAGCTCTTCATATTCCAGTGCTTCCAATATTTATAGTGTAGTTGGTAATTAGCATATCCTAATCCTACATTTATGATGATTTCGTGTAAATGAAGAACAACACAAAGTCGGGATTGGCACCGAACCACGTTTTGGCACTTTGTGAATGCAGCTGTAATCACCAGGGGAGCCTCAAGTGCTTAAATGGTCCATCACGAGAAAGAGACAATCAAGCTTCTTTATGTCTCAAGATCAGCTACAGTTTCTTCACATTGTCTGTTATGAATAGAGCGATCTCCAATTGAGCCTCTTCACTTTGGGGATTTGTCGATTTTCGATTATACACCTATTGAAATTAGGATGCGCTGTTTTTCTCTTAGCTTGGTGGCTGGCTTGGCTGTTTTGATTGACACGTGAAATTGACACTCGGATAGCCTCTTATCAAGCGAAGCATTTCAATCCAACACTAATTGCAGATCTAGTGCCATCCTTTCTTTTCGTGGCATTTGATTGCATGGGAATATAACCACCTATTGCGCACAAGAGCATCGATCATATAGGTTTTTTTTTTCTCGGTTTTTTTCTTTTTGCTCTAATTGCATCAAAATGTCTTTTGTTGCCAGTCTTTAAATGCAGCCGAAACAGTCGGGCTCGTCGTTGTTTTGGACCGGATGTAGTGTGGGTTGGGGCAGAGATGCGTAATGTGCAGAGCAAGCTCCATCTTCTCTCCAAATAGGCTGCGTTCAGGACCTGAAAATGGTGAGTCATAAACATCTGGATGAAGAGCTTTTCAATGCCTTTCTTTAAAAATCTAGGTGTTCTTTTTGAAACCTCTTGTGTTGCCATTGCTGGATCACTCTGGTTCTGACAGGACTCAAACTATTGCAGAGGTGCAGTACATTTCTTCAGACTTAGGCTATGGTAAAAATTATATTTGCAAAGGATTTTAAACTGTGTCTCCAAATTGACATGAGCGGATTTGAATATTTAATTCGAGATTCCTGGTTCCTGTGCGTGTGTTTAGTCAAAGACGGAGGTGAAGAAGGAGTGCAGTGAGTCCAGTCCGTCTGAGGCCGCATGTCTCTGCTCCCCTTCTGCAAACAAGAACCAGTGCGCGAGCTGTGGAATGGACATCCAGGACCGCTACCTGCTCCAGGTAGGCTCCACAGCAGGCCATATTCTATTCCAAAAATCATACTTTTCTCCGCATGTTTTGGAAGGATGTTAGTTGATAAGACTCTTTTCTGGCAGGTGAACAACCTGAACTGGCACTTGGGTTGCCTGGAGTGCTCCGTGTGCAGAGCGTCTCTGCGTCAACACAGCAGCTGCTATGTCAAAAACAAAGAAATCTACTGCAAACTGGATTACTTCAGGTATGTGTGATTCATCAGAATTACGATTCTATTTTAGACACATTTTACTTGTTATTTAGTGCGCTGAAAATATTGACTAAAAGCATAGAAAATATTACTTAAAGACGGCATAAAAAGCTCCTTTAACGCACGACATTAGCTATTCTATCTTCCATAACATATTCTACTTAATATTCCAGTTCACACTTATTACCAGTGTATTATCCTGCGCTATTTAGCCCTGCAATTAGGCCTTTTTGATGTGTATGTACGATTGTTTCTAAATGTGTAGGAGGAAAAATCAAACCGTAGACTCTGGTCTTTTCTTAAATCATATTTATTAGGGCGAAAAATGGGCACGGTTGTTTTGGATGAGACACATTTTTATAGTGCAATAAAGGCCTCTATTTTGCATTAAGCTAAATAGATTTTTATTTTTTTATGTTGTGCGCTACAGGCCCCAACTCGTTGTTTTGCTTTTAAATCCAACGTAGGCTATGATTGGATGAGACTCAAAAGTAGCCTACAGCTTAATATGCCTAAGCAATTTTTTTTATTTTTTTTGCAGGTTGTGAAAAGGGTTTATTTACGTTGGGAGGTTTCACTAAAAGCGGAGTTCATGCGCAGGCCCAATGCGGGTAAACCGTGAAGCGGAATTATTGAAATAAAAACAATAAGACAAAATCTTTCAATAAAAAAAAAAAAGCCTTCTGATTTGGAAAAAAAATAAAGAAACAATAATAATAATAATAATAATAATAATAATAATAGTAGTAATAATAATACTAATACTAATGGTAATAATAATGATGGATATGGAATAAGAGTTATTTCATTCTAAATTGCTCTATTAGGTTTACATGTCTTATAATAGACAAATAATTCAACCGTAATTGTTTTAATTTCTTACTACAATATGCTATCTTCATCATGATCATTATTATTTTTTAATGTATAAGCTATTATCATTTATTTATTACATTTGTATTTTTGCATCAATGTTGATAAAATTCTCTGTTTCCAATTCTGCATTATTAACCAATTTACAAGACTTAGAACAAAATACACGTTTAACCCAGCTGTACTGTGTGTGTTATATTTCTACAGTAGGTTTGGGACAAAGTGTGCCCAGTGCGGTCGGCAGGTGTTTGCCAGTGACTGGGTGCGGCGGGCCCGTGGTAGTGTGTACCACCTGGCTTGCTTTGCCTGTTTCTCCTGTAAACGGCAGCTGTCCACTGGAGAGGAGTTTGGGCTGGTGGAGGGCAGGGTGCTCTGCCGTAATCACTATGACACCATGCTGGACAACCTGCGGCGTGCTGCTGAAAATGGTACAGTCTTCACCAAAGGATTTGAGTAGTTTTATTCATTACTTTCATGTTAAAGGTCTTTGTGCTCGTTCACAGGCACAGGTCTAACACTGGAGGGAGCCCTGCCCTCGGATCAGGACTGTCAACCTAAACCAGCCAAGAGGGCTCGCACCTCCTTCACGGCAGAGCAGCTACAGGTATAAAATGCTTCCTTTATTTAGAACCATGAACTCTGTTCCCTGTGTGAAACCATCGATTTTTTTCTCAGGTCATGCAGACACAGTTTTCTCAAGATAATAATCCTGATGCCCAGACGCTGCAGAAACTGGCAGAGCTGACAGGGCTCAGCAGGAGAGTTATACAGGTGAGCTTCCAACTAACTCTGATGACACAAGTTTGGGATCTGTGTTCTCCACTAAAAATAAATACTAAACAATTGAAAACATTTACGAAATATTGCTCACAAATGTATATGCAGTTTACATAGGTCTTGAGAAACTCTAGGTTTGACCCTGTTTAAAAAAAAAAAATAATTCAATAAATGTTTAATCCCTCTCAATATTGTTTTTAGCTGTATACTGATGTGGTACACCACCTCCCCAGGTTTGGTTCCAGAACTGCCGTGCCCGGCACAAAAAGCAGCCTCCGCAGAGCAGCTTCCCTCAGGGTGCTCCACTGACGCGCCTGCCTCCATCGCTGCCCGACGACGTGCACTACTCTCCCTTCAGCAGCCCCGACCGGCCGCACCTCTTGGCCCTGCACGGATACTTAGACAGTAAGCACAATTGAATGTGTCATTAACAATTACAAATACACAGTGAACATACCTGCATTTATTGAGAAATTTGTTATTGTGATTTAACTGTTTCACAAATAATGTTGAACGTGTTTTAATGTTTAACGTCTTTTGCAGGTCACTCTTTCTCTGTCCTCGCTGCCCCAGGACACTTGACCCATCCTCCCATCTCTCTACCACAGTTACCAATCAGCCGCTGATGACAGTACCTTTGTCTTTTTTACCACTATATTTTTGGACCTACCTGTAAGCTGATTGGAATTCTAATCCATGGGCCACAAATGGTCGGCTTTTGAGCACAAAGACTGCTGAGGCCAGAAGTCTCCATAAACAACAGACGGAACTACTCTAATTTACTTCTTTTGGAGATGCATTTCATCTGGTACAAAACCGTTCATTTACTTCATGCACAGTGTTCAACACTGAAATGTGTGCTTGGAAAAGAATAAGAGGAAAGCCATATCAGTATTTAGACCTCAGCGTTTTTTGTATTGGTGAGTACACTTTAAGCATTGCTATTTGTTGTTATGTTGTTGTCAAAAGAAAATGCTAATTTATTATCAAACTCACAAAAGCACTTTTAAATGTGACAATATGTGATTGTACCTTGTACGTATGTCTGAAGTTAATAAAATGTTCTGAAGTATAAATCTTCCAGGTTTGTGGATGGTCTTTTAGCTATCTCACTTTTCTGAAGGCCTGAACCACATTTTGAAAGTTAGAGATAATAGCACTTCTGTCTCCAGTAAAAGGACACTATTGCTCACAAGCTCATAGACTGTGGCTGGAAAGGTCACCTGTAAGATGCCAAGCACAACTGTGACCTCTCACCTACAATGCAGAAGACAATATCAGACATTACGCTCAATTTCCACTAAAGAAACATGATCAATGCCTCACAGGGTGTAATAATTGACAACACAGTTTGTTTCCCTCTTTACCCAAACCACCTACAGTTGTTACATTGATTGACAGCACTTACAATGCAGTAATGTGAAAATTGAATAACATGCTTTGCCTTTAACAATTTGGTTGCTGTTCACGCTGAATCAATATGCTTTCAGAAAGAGAATATATATATATGTATATGTATATGTATATATATATATACACACACACACATACATATATATACACACACACACACACACACACACACACACACATGCACTATATACACACACACACACACACACACACACACACACACACACACACACACTGAGCACCACCACATACCCACTTTGTTTTGGAGACACTCTGGGGAAAGTGCAGAGAATGGTAACCACAACCAAATGAGTGCACTGACATTTTAGAGACTATATGTTTTTTCTATAAAATTGAAATGTTGCTGGAAAGTATTTATTAATACATTATGTTACTGGTATAAGTCATTCTCTTTTTCACATGGTCCATAGACTTCATACAATTTTAGGTAAAGTCAAGGTGTTAAGAGTGACTTTCGTACCCATGAGGAGATTGTGAAGGGAAAGGTTTGATAACATTTGCCTTTTCTGAAATAAAATGGCTTGCACTAAAACTTCAGTAAAGGGCCCAGCTTTCATTATCCAGGTGTGTATTACTGTCATTGTCATTGTTTTTTTTGATTGTTCTCTTTTGAATACATCTTTCCAACTTCACCATAAAAACTCTGCTCTAACTTTTGTCCAATCACATCCAATCAGTTTATTTCAGAAGATCTGTAAAGCGATGCTCCTCCTTGTGAAATCGAAGAACAAAAGACGTCCTCATGTCGAGCTGCACAGATGATTATCAGTCTGACACAGTTTGGGCCACCTGCCAGCACTACACTGTAAAAAAAGAGCTTCCCCCTTCTCTGATACAAATGCTTAAGGCAGTATTTAGTCATGACTCCCTCCGTGCACAAGCATCCCTGAGTATTTAAGCCGCCCGTTTTCTCATCATGCCATGCGTACGCCTCTGTGATTGGCAGGCTCAAGTGGTTGCAGATGAAAGCGGGCCCCCCATGTTAATGAATAGGCCCCTGATTGCAGAGCTGCACACAGGGAGAATTACAGCACGGGCCGCCTAATGAGCAGATACACTGCAGTGCCCTCGTCTCGTGCCTATTCAAATCACTCCCCTTCTCACTGATGAGCTCTCCCCTGCACAACAGTCAACAAAACCTCTGTACAAGATATCTTCATCACCAGCGTCCACCATCCTCCTCCTCAGGCATATTTCAAATGGTATACTTTTTCTGTTATTTCTGCTTTCCTTGAGGAGATTTTTTCATTGAGTTGATGATACTATTCACAGCATTAGAATAGCAGATGAGCTACACAATATTTTTTTTGTCTTTTGACACGCAAATCTTCATGTGGGAATCGAGAAGACTCAACAAAAACTATTTGTCTAATCAGAATGATTCTGAATTAGATTGCATGTACAGAAGGTTTATTATGACTTAAAATATATGAAGCACTCAAAATCATATTGTAGTTTACAATTTTAAGTAAACTACAATATGTCCATTGTAATTTTAGTTTAGACCCCATATGACCAAAAATGTGTCTTACCCCACATGAGTTAATTTATCTTTTCATTTATGTTCTCAGATCACGTTTGGGGACAGTTACTTGGGTAACTCTCCACTGTGCATTTTGACTGCAGCCATTATGGAAGTTGCACAGGACGACTGGCAGGGAGCCAGAAAAACTGAGAGCTGTATCACATTTCTAAACAAAAGTAAAACAAAGGAAAGCACATAGAATTGACTTTGATGACCAGTACATCGTGTGCTATTCTGTGAAGAAAGCTTTTATATGTAAACTATAACTGTTACAGTAGCACAGAACCACATCAGCAGAGCTGATGACAAGAAAGGACATAACTGAAACATGATTCATTCAGGCCAGGCCGACAGCCAAGCACTGTGCTAGTACAATGTGGACATTTTAGACCAAAAGTGTTAGTAAAAATGACCAATATTGTAAATGGTGTTATAAAACAGTGCGGGGATCAGAAGCAAACTTGGTTTGGTTGTCTACACTAATTGATTTTGAAGCCTTAAACAGTTTAAGCTGCTCCGACAGCACTTTGGCTTTGTCTTTGACTTTCCTCAAGTCATAAATTATTGACAAGATTGAAGATCCAAGTTGCTTTATAAACTTGCCTCTTGAATCTTATAATAATCTCGTTGTTTTTCCAGAGTCGATTAGAGCATACCAAACATTGCCATTTTAGATTTTTATTGGTACATCCTGGTAAATAGGCACAGGATCTTTCTTTGAGTGAGTAAATTCTACATTGATCATCTCTGTGGCCTATTCTTATTTCAAAGAATGTACAACCCCGGTCGAAAACATTTAAGGTTAAGGTGCACTTTATTGTCCCCATTGGGAAATTTGTCCTCTGGATTTGGCGCATCCTTCAATGCTGCTGGGGCATCTTCTCAGGAGATCTGGAGGTGGCCATCTCCAGATCTTTGTGCTAGGCTTGATCAAGAGGCTAGACATCCGTAGCTGGAGGATTTGACCTATTGTGCATGTTTTGGGTTGATGGGGGATCACCACTTATCACACTCTCTGGTGGATTGTCTCGAACACAATCACAGCAAGTATTCTATGAATCAGGGATTGAACCACCAACCTTTGTGTTTGTGGTTAGAACATAAGGTTTTAATCATTGAATTGAATTAGCCTATAATTTAGCTTCAAATAGTGTTTTTAGAAAACACCCGTTCACCACCAAAGTGTGATATATTTTTAGACCACAAGGTGGAGACACCTACATTGCAATAGGTTGTCGTTTGTCCAAACGTAATTATACAGTCAATGGTCCAAACATGAAAAGCACCTCACGTGCATGGCGTGCAGTCACTGAACTGAGAAGATGAACATTTCCTTTCCTGTGAAAGAATGATTCGGAAATAATGTTAAAAGGTTACATTAGTGTTGGTTACCTTGGTATTTGACCGGACGGAAGGCGGGGCTATGCAGGCCTTTTCAGTTTAATATGACTTATGTATCAGCTTCATTTATAAACATCTCTAATTAATCGTATCAACCAGCACTCATACAAACCCAAAGGCATAACATGACATAACGCAGTGCATTTTTCATTTTCAAATATACTAAATCTGTGTGGTGTTGTATGTTGTGTATTAGTATTTAGGGATGTGTGGGAGTGGCCCTCTTGAAAGACACTAAAATAGGTCAGGAATCTGGTGATCTGATATTCCTTGGGGAATACCACTCTGAGGAATCAAGAATCATATTTTCAATGCAGCAACAGGTTTTGGAGGCCTGCGGGGTAGATAAAACGTGTGTGCTTGCATGTGTGTAAAATAAACCAGGTTTACTGTTCCACTGCAGCCCAACCAACGCCCAGCATTTCTCATAGCATTTCTCAGGGGTCTTTACTTTCTATTCATTCTGTCCACCAATTGTTTGCGCTTCCTCCTACCTGCCCTGATCCCACTGGGCCGTCCTCAGGTGTTCACATTGCTGTGCTTTGTGTTGCAGACTCAATGGGGTCAGTGTGGAGACAGTGGGGCCCTGTCTATAGCTTGCCGCACCGGTTTAAGGCTCAGCTGCTGGGTCACAAGAAGAACCTCAGGAGGCTGATGTCACACAGGCACACTCTTGTTATCTGTGATTTCATTTGTAAGTTTAAGCCAGTATAAACTCTGCAAGATCAACAACATCTTTCGAACATCTCTTACATCCTTTGATCCTGATGTAACAGGTAAGGGAAAACTCACATAAAACTGGTAAAAAAAATTAATAAATCTTTACTTAGGACAATACAGAATCTTGAATCTTTTAAATCCCACTTCACTGGTGAACCGTAATCATATGACTCACCAGTGCTTCTCTCGCTGGTCCCTATATGGTTTCATGTTACACCTCAGGAGCTCCACCCCTTCAGAGTGGAGCATCTGCAGCCAAATACACCTGAGAAACAGCAGGCTAGAGACCTTGAGTGACGAGCAACTGCCCACAACCTGCACAGAAAACATATACGTAAGTAACTGCATTTTCTATTTGGGTGATTTTGAGGTATTTGTTGTATATATCTTTGTTGCTATACTTTCAGAATCAGAATCAAATCAGAATCTGAAAGAGTTTATTGCCATTGTCAATGAACAAAATTCACAAACATAGGAACTTGTCTCGGCCTTAAGGTGCAACATAAAACACTGAGCAGTAATAAAGCTACATTTGAAGAGTTAATTTGCAAAAGCAGAGTCTGACTATTTAGCAGTGTTTTCAAAAGTAAAATCTATTTTAGTGCAAATCCCCTCAACATATACTGAGAAAAATAACACTATATTTAAACAACAGAAATATTTGTCTGTGGGAATTGTGTCTTCATTTTGTATTTTTTCCCCACATATTCTTCCTATCCATCATCTTGTCTAAAATGTCCCCTTGTGAAGTATTTCAATTATTTATTTGACCGGGGCATTAGCATTGCCATCATATGGGTGAACGATGCCATGCACATGAGGCACCTTTGCAGCTCCCATCAATGGTTAGGCTTTCAAAGGTAGAATTATTCAAACTCAGTCATTCACATGCTACAAATGTTAAAAAAATGGGTACAGTTTTGGTGACTTTCCAGCAAAGACTTAATTCAGAAGATGAACATTTTGAATTACGATATGGTTTTGATTTCTGTGGGTAGAGAGTTTCACAGCTACAGCGCTTATAAGTCTATATAAGGCCTACTTCCCAAAAGAAGTCCTACGCTGACTCTAGCTGTTTTGCCTCTTGACAATTGTACTGAGTGGTTTGTGAGTCAAATTGTTAATACATTTGAATAACATAATTGTAAATGTATTGAATACTTTCTCTGCAGAGGCATCATGGCCTCCACACTGTCCGTGCGCGGTCACTCTGTCCGTCAGCCATCCTTCTCCAGCATGTCTGTACGGGACAGCGGCCGCAGCCTCCGCTCTAAAACGCCCCTCTCCTCCTTCTCTACAATGAGCAATCTGTCCCGCTCCGTCTCCATGGGCAATGGGCTCAACATGCTCAGCTCTTACAATGGACTGAATGTAGGTGCCAGTGAAAAAGAGACCATGCAGGGCCTCAATGACCGACTGGCAAACTACCTGGACAAGGTGCGCTCGCTGGAGAGGTCAAACTCTGAGCTGGAAGTCAAGATCAAGCAGCTCATGATGGAGAAATCGCCGAAAGGGCATGACATTGAGGGGATGATGGCCCAGGCTCACGCCATAGGGCAGGAGGTCAGTTACAACAGCTGCTCACTAAAATACAAAATAGACCATATTATAAATGCTTTACTTCTCTTCCTGAGGTCAAAGTCCTTTCAATGTTATTTTATTTGTTTACCTTTGTTTGAACGAAAGGGTCTGCTCTGCTGCACACAAACAAATGCGTAAGGTGCATCACTTAACTATCTCCATAGAGACACACAGGTGACGCCACCAAGCCAAGTTACAGGTTAGATCTGTGGCAAGATGACCAGGCTCACAGTTAAAATGTATCACTAGTGCTGCCCGGTGCCCGAGTGGTTAAGGCACAGCACACATATGCCTGGCTCCTAGTGCAGCTGGCCACACTGCCGCGAGTTCGGATCCCGACTCCGACATTTACTGCATGTCCTCCCTCCTCTCTCATCACCCATTTCACTCTGTACTTTCCTGTCAATAAAGCCTACGGGCAACAAAATCTTTAGAATGTATCACTAATTGGTGGTCGAGTAGATAGCACACGTGCGCTCCATGCATTTCCTTCCCCAGTCTCATCCTCATTTCGTGCTATACTGTCCTGTTTAATAAAGCCTACGGTAAATGACTCAGACGCTATAGCTCACACATATTAACAAGAGCAAAACATAAAAGTGGCAAAAAGAAGATGCACAGATTTGTTTGACGATAAATTGAGACCAGCACCAGAAAAAGTTAGTGCATCTTTAACTCCGTATCTCTGTGCTCTGGCTTTTTAGGTGAGAAAAAAGACCCTGGAGAACGCTCGGATCATGTTGGAGATTGATAATGCCAAGCTGGCTGCAGACGACTTCAGGGTCAAGTGAGTGTCACAAAGCACCTTTTTTTATGTAGCTGTGAGTATTTACAAGACCGTGCCAGACTGAAAACCAGTGGGAATAAATGAGTTTTCTGACAGAAGCATTCCCACAGGGGAACGAAGAACAAGTGGTCTTACAGTAACATAGCGGATGTGATCGACGAGCAGGTCAGGCAGACGAAGAGAATGAAAGAGCTTGTAGAGAAGGTTGATTTTCACACGGTGCTGCTGGTATGTCGTTGATAGGATGTGGGAAATGGGTATCTTTCGGTTGGTATTTATGACATTAACTGGTTAATGCAGGTCTATCACACAGCACACAGGCAGATTTTAGACTCAAATCTTTCAATCAGCTTTCAACTTGCTATAACATGGTTTGGTAAACAAAACAATAACACTTTGCTTCTTGTATTGTAAAGAGTCTGTACTGGTCAAAACTGAACTTCTTAAATGCTATTGGTGTTTTCAGATGGGGACCAGGAAGCTCATTTCTGTATCAATTGTACTATATTTCCAACATGACTATCAACTGCAAAATGTAAAGTAATGAAACAGGTTTAGGTCATATTTTACCATCTCATTTTAAAATATTATGTCTTTATAGTATGCCGTGTTGTCTTCTGAAACCCAGCACTTTTCCTTTATAATCCTCCACTTTGTCTTTGTGCAGGTGGGAGGCTGAGGCCACCTTGTGTCAGTCTGTAGAGAGGGACTGTCAGGCTCTGAGACGGGCCAAATCGGACCACGACCAGATCATCGCGACGCTGCGTGGAGACCTGGACAGCCTGAAGGAGGAGCTCTACTTCCTTAAGAAGAATCACGATGAGGTGAGAAGTGAGAAACAGCCTGTTCCTGCTCTTCAGATCTTTTGAATAGGAAACATAAATGCTTATAACTGAAGTTGAGGGAGACATTTTACATTGTCTGTGCTGGTGTGATTTTTGGAGAAAGGAATTCAAATGAAGTACAATTTTCTCACTGTGCATGATTAGTATGATAATGAAGTAGTAAAAGGGGAAAGTGTTCTTCTAGTTTGTTTAATCAGAAACCTCTTGTGAAAAAAGCATTGTCCAAGAGGGTTATGATAACTTAATTAGTAATCATATGAAAAGCCTAAAATTCAAAAGACAAACTAATGTCATAGCTGAATCGTTCATTTGCAAAAACATTGGTTATGTCAATGAAATAAAAGGATATAATCAAAGTTTTTCCACAGCAATAAAAAAAAGTCATTTATTCCTAGCACTAAATTCTACAGGTATAATGTCAGTGCAACTAAAGTTGAAGTAAAGTAAACAGAAGAAGTGAAGTGCTGTTATGCATACAGTAAATTACAAGCGTCACCTGAACATTTCAATCAAAAATGGCACTTTTTTTTAAATTTCAGCAGACAGTTTATGTCAGCCCAAGGAGAATAAAGTTCAGGAGTGTACAGTGTCCGTAACACGATCACAAAAGCTGGACGGACACACCTTCTCTTTTGTGGTCATGGGGCTTTAAGATAGTAAGATAACACAGAGCATGGTTATATTTGAGCCAGAAGCACAGTGCATGTTTAGTCAGACAGGCGTGGTGTCCAGGATGTAGGCCGGCCCAAGCAGCCACAGAGTTAGAACGGTGAAACTGCCACAGTTATTATCAAAGACTGTATCTAGGTCAAAAGAAAAAGACATGGGATGGCTACAGAATTTATATGTAACAAAATCTTCCCTCTAAAATGTTTTATGTGGAGATACAACTAAAACAGATTCACTGGTAAATATTCAATGGCAATTCACTGTCAAAGATTGTGTATTTGCCTAAGTATTATGTGAAACACTATCAATATTGTATACGTTTATGTTACTAATGCAAAAGGAATCCAAACATTATTTTTAAGGTTGGCGCCGTTTTGAAAAAGGTCCTTACTTTTTAAAATAGTGTTTGTAAATATTTGTGCTCGATACATAGATATGGTTGTGAGCATTAAATAAAGAAATTATTAATAATATTAATAAAATGTATATGGAAGTGATAAATAGACATTCAGCTTAAATGTAAAATTAGGTTGTGTTCAGTGTTACAGGTTAATTTAAGAGAATCCGTAAGAGAATGTACCATAATCGCTGTGAAAGCGGCGCAGGACCCCAGTCTGCTGTGCATCTCCATCTCAAAGCCACTAACCACACCTCTGAGGGCAGTGAAGTTCAGACCCGAGCAGAGGAGAAGAGCTGGTTAGAGAGAAGATTCAAAGAGGCCATATTTTTCAGGGAAGACAAGCCAGCTCTGAACAGAAATAGTGGGTCTAAGGTACAATTTTATCACCCAAAAACCCCAAAACAATAGGGCTAATCAGAGGTTCATGCCCCTGAACAAGGAACGATTATGCTTAACACCTTAAAGTATTTCAATAGACTTAACTTACAACAGATACTCCTGACTGCAAAACAATAGTACGTGTTAGTTTCAGCGTTGTTAGCTCATCCCTTCAGAAAAACATGAAAGCAGTGACTCACCAGCTCTTTGTCAGAGGAACTGAAGAAGCTACTTGGATGAGTGGCGAAACGTCTTAACTCTTAAAACGTTTGTCCAGTTGTGCAGAATAGAAATGTATTTCGCGATATTACACATGAACACACAATAAATGTATGAAATGGCTACGCGCACAAAGATGCACTGATTCATCAAACATGTTGTCCCTTCCTTCTGATAGGAGATGAGTTCCATGAAGCTACGTCTGTCGAATGAGCAGGTGAATGTGGAAGTGGATGCAGCCGCTGGACCAGATCTGGGCGGCATTTTGGCTGAACTCAGGGTCCAATACGAGGGCATCGCTCGCAAAAACAAGGAGGAAGCTGAGACCTGGTATCTCAAGAAGGTTAGCCGCAAAGACCTATTTACCAGTTTAGAAACGTACTAAGATACCGCAAATAATAAAACTAGAACAATAGGGCCAGAAAATGTCAACATTTCTGGGCTCCAAACCACAACCTTTTAATGAGGATTGGCTGTAAACCTGTCGAAGACCCAAGCATAGCACTGTGGATTAGAAAATCGATCTTGATTTGCACTGCCCTATACTATACATGACATCTATAAATGATGATACCTTCTTTATGTATTAGGAAAGGTCTGTCTCAATTTACAAAAGTAAAAGTAAAGACATACATGAAATATTGTAATAAACAACAATATTGAGGACCATTTTAGCATGTTAGTAAACACGTATGTCTTATTATAGATTAAGAAAAGGCCCCATCAAAGTCTCATTTATGTTTCGTTTAGATAAATGTTTTTGCATCCGGGTCTGGAGGTTGTTGAGCACAAAAAAACACTTTACTACATTTGTATAAAATAAAGTCATAGATAAACCATTATTTTTCCTTTTGCCGCTCAAATGTTACAAAAAATTTACAGATGACAAAAATGTATTTAATTTATTTATTGAACGATGAAGATAATGTAATTTTTGTGACAGACCTATTTTATGACTCTCTGTCGGGCATAATTTGAACAACTTAAATTTGACCCCCACATTTTGGCGGGCACCTCATGGATGGTGGGGCTCTACGTATTTGAACTGTTGTCTTATCCCAGAAAACAGCACAAAAGGTCACTTACTAACGCTTTGTTCTGTATGACAGTTAGATGCCGTGCAGTCAGAGGTGAAGGAGAGCAACGAAGCCCTGCGCTGTGCCCAAAGTGAGCTGAGCGAGAGGAGACGCTTCCTGCAGGCTCTGGAGGTAGAGCTCGACAATCTGCGGAAACAGGTCATTATAAAGAGTCACGAAATAGGATTAGTCACAAGTTGTCCAAATCACTATATCCTTGCCTAATTCCTGTGTCAGGTAAATGGTTTTAAACATTACGTTACAGGAAGTCCTTCTCAACATATCTCTTTAAAATATTGACTGTGTGCCGTGTTCCCCCCACACAATATTGGCTTGAACGAACAGGTAACAGCTGGTTGTTCCTGTCAACAGATATTATGCTATTTCTGTCTGGGTTATCAATCAAACTTGTCCCATGATAAAAAGTGAAAAATGTTTATGAGTTGTCTTTCTGTAGGATGAATTGTATGGACAAATATAGCGTGTTTGCACAGACATGACAGGTGAGATACTATAGGCTACTCAAAGACAGAACATCACTCAGTGGTTAAGTGGGCTGTTTATCTTGGCAAACAAGGAAACAAGGTACAAAATTAAATAGAGCTGACCATATCTGTTTGTATAGTGTCATTCACATTGAGGCGTAACCTTGTTTGGGGTGCAGATGCAGAGACAAAACACAAAAGAATTCAAATACTGCAATTAGGACTGTGGTATTAATGACATCTTAATTGAGATTCAGTTATTTCTAATCGTCAGTGCTCTTTAAATCGAGAGATCTACAGCCATTTTAGCAACAGCGTGTGGTTTGAACCAGAATTGAGACTTTTGACGATGATATTTGAATCAAAAATCGAGATAGATGAATGTTGAGGAAAAACAGCGGTCGTAACAGCAATGCTTTTTAAGGCTGCAGATGTCACTGTTTGTTTTTGTTTACGTTCATACTTTTTCTCAATAGTCAATGTAGTTTTTTTTTAACAGGGACAAGATACTGATATTGTTATGTGTGAAAACTTGCAGTAAAACTTCTACTAACGCCCATTTCTAAATCCACAATCGTGATATTCTAAGTACATGTATTTGTCTGTGTACGTTTGTGACAGGTGAGTGTGCTGGAGGGGAATCTGGCAGAGACGGGCCATAAGTACTCGATGGAGATGGACAGACTGCAGAACACACTGACACAGCTGGAGGACGAACTGTCTCAGCTGCGTTTGGACATGCAGCGCAACAAGACCGACTACGAACAACTGCTGCGCATCAAACAGAACCTGGAGATGGAGATCGCCACCTACAGGAGGCTTCTGGAGGGAGAGGAGACGTGAGACCATTAATTTTCTCCGCGCATTCTCCAAATGAAATATATGTTCAATTTGTATGCTGTTTTTGTTTGACCAAATAAATTAATAAATCACTAATGGAGAAAGGCAAACACACAAATTTAACATAAATTGTGCTTCCAACAAAATTAGAAGTAGTGCTGCCAGTGATATCATGATAAGTAATTGCATTTAAGTCAAGATAAATCACATATCTAACTAACAACTTTACTTTTCACTCTGCAGGGTCAAAGAAACTCCTCCGCCTCCTAAAAGTAAGTTATGTTATTGACCATTGTGTTCAAAGTCCTCACAAATAACATTTACCAGTTTGCAAAAAAAAAACCTTGATGTCCTTCTGTGTTACAGAAGATCCGGATGTGCGCACAAGGAAGATAGTTAAAGTCGTCACTCAAACTATGATCAATGGGAAGGTGGTGGATGAGTCGAGTGAGGTGGAGCAGATCGAAGAACGCAAGAAATAAGCCATATGTTTCTGGAATCCAAGATAAGATGAGATGAGAGAGCCCTTATTTGTCCCACAATGGCGAAAGTTCAGTGTTGCTACTCAAAGTACAAGAACAGCAGGAGAGTGAAAAATATGCAATAAAAATAAAGATAAATAGCTGTTAAAATAGACTTAAATCTAACCATTTAATAGTTGAATGGTTAGCTGGTTGAGTAGTTGTGTATTTTTTTTCTTGTTCATTCTCTTGATATTTTGACTTCAAGTTTATGTCTCATTTGCCAAAATGTACGAAACATATTTCTCATATAAAACAAAACTATAGTGTAAAATGTGTACATTGTGTGTGATATTATAAATTGTTTGTCTGTTATGTATTTCTTAAAGCATTAAATATTTTTCTCTTGAGTCAACACACCTATTATGATTTTTTGGACTTTTCGAATTTGTTTATAAACTATTGTGTTGAAGGCTATCGTGTTGTCCTGCCAAACTCTCACCCACAATTTGATTAAACAATAATATTTATACATCTTATAAAGTGTGATCATTCTTATATGGGTCCAAGTCAAGAATGTTTTGGACCCTGTAGCAGAAATTTGAGCCCAAACAGAAACTCAGAGTGATACTGACAGCAGGGCCTCATTCTCCTGGAGGGGCTCGTAGTGTCTGGTGACAGGTCGTACGTGCTGTCTCACTCGGGTGCATATATAATGTGCAACAAATGACTCACAACAAACAAATAATGTTGTCTATTGTCCATAACAAATGTCAATGAGGGATTAAAGGGGTCCACTTGCAGAACCCTGAATACAATGTGTTCATAACGCAACGTTTCGGATTAAAATAATAATAAGACAGTGTTATTGTATAGGCCTGTGTGACTGGAAATTACATTTTAAATCTGAATGGTTTTACTGGATGACAGGATAACACATTCAAGTGAACAGAAAATAACTTTCTAATTTGAAAATTTCTATAAATTGAGTTTTAATTTCTCTTCACATCAAAGAGGACAATTCTTCATGCAAAGTGATTCTTTAATTTAAATTCCTTTGCAGCCTGATCTATTGTCTAGATTATATTGTTCACAGTTGTGGTGTGAAAAAAGAAGCCTACGTGTAAAACTACCCTTTAAGCGATCGCTACTCCATCATCAGCAGCTTGATGAGTATTCTTTCTGTCTTGCATGGGACGATGACTAATGTCCCGTTTAAATTGTCATGTGTGTAGTGTGGTGCACATTGTACCTGCTGCACAGGACAGTACATGGAAAATTATAGGCAACAGCTTTTTTTTAAATGATGTGTGTCAGAGTCTGGGAATGTGTTTTATTGTGCTGCTGTATACCTTTTTCACACTCAAGTGAAAAGAGAACAATGAACAACATGTCTGGTGTTTTACTGTGTTAAATGTCTCCAGGCAGTCTCCAGGCAGTCTCCAGGCAGTCTCCAGGCAGTCTCCAGGCAGTCTCCAGGCAGTCTCCAGGCAGTCTCCAGGCAGTTGTCTCCTAGTTTTGTTGTCTACTTTTTGCGTTCTAAGTTTTGTTTCGCAAAGTTAAAGTCTTCAAACTTTCTGAACTGTTTTGCCACTGCAGTGAATAGTTTTGCAAAGTGTGCTATAGTTTTGCCAGTTTTATGAATAGTTTCAGATAATGTGCTGCAACACCATCATCACTAAGTGGTCCGCTTTGCTTAATCAGATTGTAAACTTATGTCACCATCATCAAGACATCAAGACACAGCCCAAAGAAACACTTTCAGACGTTGTGTGAAGAGTTACAGACCTAAAAGGCCAGAGTCACATTGTTTCTGTGCTTTCAAGATCAGAATCAGAACCAGAACAAGAAAACAAGAACAAGAATCAGAATCAGAATCAGAACCAGAACCAGAACCAGAATCAGAACCAGGAACATGAATCAAACCAGAACCAGAATCAGAATCAGAACCAGAATCAGAATCAATCAGAACCAGAACCGAACCAGAACCAGAATCAGAACCAGAACCAGAATCAGAACCAGAACCAGAACCAGAACCCAGAATCAGAATCAAACCAGAATCAGAAAGGGTTCTTGCCATTGTCAATGAACAAAATCACAAACATAGGAACTGTCTCGGCCTTAAGGTGCAACAAAAACAATGATCAATAATGAAAACAACATATATTCAATCAAAAGGCATGCATTAAGAAACAACTTAAAATTACAACAGTATAAAAATAAAAATAAAATAAAAATAGGCTTACTATGTACAATGAGAATTACAGTTAGATTTACAGATGTAGTGTAGAAAGTGATGAATAGTTTCAGTTAAAGTGGCAGGTGTTTAGAAGTGTTCATGAGTCCAACGGCAGAGGGAAAGAAACTATTCTGTGGCGGGAAGTTCTGGTCCGGATGGACCGTAGCCCCCTGCTGAGGGAGTGGTTCAAATAGACCATGTTCAGGGTGAGAAGGTCAGCTGTGATCCGACCTGCTTCTTGTGAGGGAGCTGATGTGGGCTCCCACTTGAGGTCCTGGTGTGATGTGGTGCCGAGGAAGGGGATGGAGTCCATGGTGGTGATGGGGTAGTCTGTCATGATGAGGGGGGGCTGTGACTTTCCTGAAGTCCACGACCCTCTCCACTGTCTTCTGGGCGTTGAACTCCAGTTGTTACCGTGGCACCAGACACCAGCCGTCCACCTCCTCCTTTTGAGAGTGAATTTATGCTGCACATATGTATAATTTATTACACATATAATTTATGTAAAAAAAAAATATTTAGTAATTTTCCAATCGTTTCAGTCTTGAAAATGCAGTATTTGATCAAAAAGCTGCCTACAGTCCATGTTCATGTCTTTGTATTGTACTTCTAGTCCTTCTGTACTTGACTCTAAAATGTCTTCATATTGTGACTCATGTGTGTCTCTGCTGTGTTTCTATGTGTGTCTCTGCTGTGTGTTCTATGTGTGTTCTGTCGTGTGTTCTGTCGTGTTTCTGTCGTGTGTTCTGTCGTGTGTGTCTCTGTTCGTGTGTCTCTGTCGTGTGTGTCTCTGTCGTGTGTTCTTCTGTGTTGTCTCTGTCGTGTGTTCTGTCGTGTGTCTCTGTCGTGTGTGTCTTGTGGTTTTGTGTGGTCTCTGTCGTGTGTTTCTGTCGTGTGTGTCTCTGTCGTGTGTTCTGTCGTGTGTTCTGTCGTGTGTTCTGTCGTGTGTGACTCTGTCGTGTGTGACTCTGTCGTGTGTGACTCTGTCGTGTTTCTTCGTGTGTGGTCTCTGTCGTGTGTTCTGTCGTGTTGGTGTCTCTGTCGTGGTGTTCTGTCGCTGTGTGACTCTGTTGTTGTGTTGGACTCTGTCGTGTGTGATCTGTGTGTGTGATCTTGTCGTTGTGTACTCTGTCGTGTGTGACTCTTCGTGTGTGCTGTCGTGTTGTCTTGTCGTGTGTTCTGTCGTGTGTGTCTTCTTGTCGTGTGTTCTGTCGTGGTGTACTCTGTTGTTGTGTGTGACTCTGTCGTGTGTGACTCTGTCGTGTGTGACTCTGTCGTGTGCTGACTCTGTCTGTGTTCTGAGTGTTGTCTCTGTCGTGTTTCTGTCGTGTGTGTCTCTGTCGTGTGTTCTGGCCTGTGTTCTGTTTTGTGACTCTGTCGTGTGTGACTCTGTCGTGGGTTCTGCCGTGTGTTCTGTTGTGTGACTCTGTCGTGTGGACTCTGTCGTGTGTGACTCTGTCGTGTGTGACTCTGTCGTTGACTCTGTCTGTGTTCTGTAGTGTGTCTCTTTAGTGTGTTCTTTGTGTGTTCTGCCGTGTGTGTCTCTGTCGTGTGTCTCTGTCGTGTGTTTCTGTGTGTGTGACTCTGTTGTGTGTTCTGTCGTGTGTCTCTGTCGTGTGTTCTGTCGTGTGTGTCTCTGTCGTGTGTTTCTGCCGTGTGTGTCTCTGTCGTGTGTTTGTCGTGGTCTGTCGTGTGTGTCTCTGTCGGTGTGACTCTTTGTGTGTCTGTTGTGTGTGACTCTGTTGTGTGTTCTGTCGTGTGTTCTCTGTCGTTCTGTTCTGTGTGTGTGCTCTGTCGTGTGGTCTCTGTCGTGTGTTCTTGCCGTGTGTGTCTCTGTCGTGTGTCGGTCGTTGTGCTCTGTCGTGTGTCTCTGTCGTGTTGTCTCTGTCGTGTGTTCAGTCGTGTGTCTCTGTAGTGTGTCTCTAGTGTGTCTCTGTAGTATGTCTCTGTCGTGTTCTTGTCGTGTGTCTCTGTCGTGTGTCTCTGTGTGTGTCTCTGTCGTGTGTTCTGTCGTGTGTCTTCTGTCGTGGTCTCTGTAGTGTGTCTCTGTCGTGTGTTCTGTCATGTTCTGTCGTGTGTCTCCGTCGAGTGTCTCCGTCGTGTGTCTCCGTCGCTGTCTCTGTTGTGTTGCTTAGTGTATTTGGTCTGTGTTCTTTGTGGTGTGTCTCTTCATGTGTCTCTGTCATGTGTTCTGTGGTGTGTCTCTGTGGTGTGTCTCTGTGGTGTGTCTCTGTGGTGTGTCTCTGTGATGTGTCTCTGTGGTGTGTCTCTGTGGTGTGTCTCGGTCGTGTGTTCGGTCGTGTGTTCTGTCGTGTGTCTCCGTCGTGTGTCTCCGTCGCGTGTCTCTGTTGTGTGTGCTGTAGTGTATTTGGTCTTGTGTTCTGTTGTGTGTGTCTCTGTCATGTGTCTCTGTCATGTGTTCTGTCGTGTGTCTCTGTCGTGTGTCTCTGTCATGTGTTCTGTCGTGTGTCTCTGTCATGTGTTCTGTGGTGTGTCTCTGTGGTGTGTCTCTGTGGTGTGTCTCTGTGGTGTGTCTCTGTGGTGTGTCTCTGTCGTGTGTTCTGTCGTGTGTGTCTGTCATGTGTCTCTGTCATGTGTCTCTGTCGTGTGTCTCTGTGGTGTGTCTCTGTGGTGTGTCTCTGAGGTGTGTCTCTGTCGTGTGTTCGGTCGTGTGTTCTGTTGTGTGTTCTTTCGTGTCTCAATCTGTCGTGTGTTCTGTCGTGTGTTCTGTGTCTTTGGTCAGTGGGCCTGGATCAAAGTGTGCAGTTTTTAGGAGAACAGACTGTAGAACATGTAAAGAACGTGTAACAATTGCGATTTGTGTTTGAATAGTCACTGTATCCTCGTTGTGTTTTAGGTACCGTACTGCAAAAGGCAGTTTTGATTTGAGTTAAAGCTTGAAAATGGATATAAAGTTTTCATGTGTGTACAGCTAAACTGTCCAGTCTGCACCAAAAGATGCTTCATTGTTCCACTGAATCCTCTATAAATTTACATGGAACATTGTAACTTCAAAGGCCGTTTTCTTAAAATGCATTTTTCTCCCACGGGGGCCTTAGACCAGCCCTTAAAAGTAGCACCTACACACACCAAACGTTACAATCTTGAACTTAACACGATTTGGACGGAACGTTCAGAAGGATTTGTTGATTCTAATTCAAAGTCTGAAACTTTTTACACGTACAATTTCTTATTTTTATATGAAAACATGATATTAAATTCTTACATTTAGTAAGTAAACTACAACACAAAAAGTTAAAATTCAATATCTTAAAAAAAATCTATAAAAGAAATAAAATAAAAGCTTTTCATCTGTAGTGTCACATCTTAACTTGTGATCTTTTCACACAGAATTTGATCATTCATAGTTTGCTTATTCTGTTTTTTTTGACTGATTAACGTTGATGTTATTATGTATGTTACAATAGCGCCACCTCGTGGTCGTAATGTATCCTCGACAAACGATCTTTATGGACAACATGGACCAAACAGTGAATAATGTAAGTTGTAACGTTACATAATTGTAAATGTAAATATTGGTATGAATTCGTTTTTAATAGAATTATTGTTTTGTATTTTGTATACGGAAAAACTGCCTTTGCTAAATGTGTTAAATGTGCTATATATGCTAAATGTGCTAGCCAAACATAGTTTGGTTAGTGTTAGCTCGCTTTCAAACCTCATTTATTATTATTATTATTTTTTTTTTTTTTTCCTAATCTCATGATATAGTCCCAGCTGGGATGTACAAAAGCCTCAACTATGTTTCTGTCTATGTTCTAACTTGTTCAGACCAAAGACTGTGTGGGAGGCTTGATAAGCTAATGTTCTCAAAGCTAAGAATATCACATTTTCCACTTCAAAACCTTTATTGTTTTACGTTTATTATGGAACAAGGAATTATTTTCTTAAATGTTTCGATTGCAATGGTCAGCAAATTAAAATAGTTGAAAAGAAGGAGAAATGCTTTTTCATTTTGTTTTCCAGGCTGGCACCAGCTTCAGAGTCACAATGAACCTTTTGGCTCTGCCCACGCCTTATGTGACCGGGGGCAGTGCCCAGTACCCCCACAGTGGACACCTGCCTGAGTACACATACAGGACCCCCTGGATCAGTGGTAACAAAACCACACACGCACTGCATCTTCTAAAGTACAAAAAACAAATAATTTAAACAAATCAACAAAGATAAGTGTTTAGGATAGAGTTCAGTACTAATCGTCAAAAACTGAACCTTACTGTTACTGATGTACACATGTGCACACGCCTATGCAATCACAAACAACTCGCCTATGCAATCACAAACAACTCGCCTATGCAGTCACAAACAACACGCCTATGCAATCACAAACAACACGCCTATGCAATCACAAACAACTCGCCGTATGCAAGCCACAACACAACACGCCTATGCAATCACAAACGAACTCGCCTATGCAGTCACAAACAACACGCCTATGCAATCACAAACAACTCGCCTATGCAGTCACAAACAACACGCCTATGCAATCACAAACAACACGCCTATGCAATCACAAACAACTCGCCTATGCCAGTCACAAACAACACGCCTATGCAATCACAAACAACACGCCTATGCAATCACAAACAACTCGCCTATGCAGTCACAAACAACACGCCTATGCAATCACAAACACTATAGAGTCAGAAAGCATTTGAAGGAATGTTTAGCATCTTAAAATCTCAGTTGATTTTACATTTGGCTAGAATAAGTATCAAAGGTTATCTGGACAAAGTGTGAAATTGAGACATTTTGACATGTCATTTTCAATCTGAAGGTACTGATAAGGACTTCTGGAGGGCAATCAAAATGTCTCAATTTCAAAAACTTTGTCCAAATGACTTCCTCTGAACCGTTTTCTACCATGAAGCACTCCTGGAGTGAGGAGTTACTATGGACATTAGTCTTACTTGAAGTACTTTGAGGTGACACAATCCCGATCTTTACGTGACCCTGTTCATTTTACAGAAAATGTTACATTGACTTGTGAACTCTTTCTGAATGAGTCTGTGCTTGACGACCTGATGAAAATTGACCAACAAGCTGTTAATATTCCAGAAAGGTACTCTCTTTGGCTCTTCTGATTTCATTCTCATGTAAAAGTCCTTGCTCAACATATCTGTGCAGTTATTACAGATGTATGACTAATTCACAAGAAGAAACTGAAGTTATACCAAGCTCGTATCCTGACTCTCTTGAGGAGGTGAATTTCAGTGAGGCTGGTGGCATTTGGATGGAATCCACAGACCTATGTCAAGAAACATTTTTAGAGATGCAAATAAATCAGACAATGCTTGAAAATGAGAAGAAAGGTAATTGCATTAGTTGTATCTGAGACAACTATAAATTACAAACTTAACACAGTACTTATACCTTTGATTTTCAAGACCTATTCTTGCTAGAAGAATTGATGGAAGTGGACTACCTTAAACAGTTTAAGAGGAATTTACCTTTGCTCAAAACCAAGCTTTCAAGGCTAAGAACACTTCTTGTGGCCGATCCTCTGTTGAGCTTCCAACATGACGAGAACATCTCAGAAGACATGGTCCACAGGTGAACATGCACTGTTAATCAGGTTTTCCCTCTGTCTAATATAATAGTGTTCATGTTTTTTAGACGCTGTGAACCATATGAAATGGTGCCTAAGGGTCTTACTAGAGACGACTGGTCCTCTACAGTCAGTCTTGAGGAATTTTCAAAAGTGCAATTAAATGAGGAGGTTTTCAAGTGGTATCTTAATAAATAATTTCTGTACTTTGAATTAGTAAATAACTAATCATATCTTGTATTTTTGTAGGCGCTGGTGTTACCTAATATACTGGAGACTTGTCCCTTTGAGCAGGAAGATCGCGCTGGATTGTCAAACATCTGTGATCTTTTGATGATAAAGCCAGAAACTATGAATGAGCTCATTTCGGTAAATGAAATTATTCAAAAGGGTAAGTGAACCTGAAAACAATTTAAAATAAGCAGAAGGGTGAACTTTACATAATACATATTTCTATTTCAGCAAATCAAGATACTTCTCAAGTAGAAATATATGAGCAGCAAACTACAAAGAGCTTGATGGAAGGATTTGCAGACGCAGAGCCCATAGGTAATTCACTTCACTTTGTATAGGCCTCTTCTACTTTTATACAAACATTTTCATACCACTGCTTTTAGAACAAATGAAAACTTGTGCTGATATGGAAGTTGACTTGACTTTAAGCCCTGTACACAAAGCCTGTATCAACAGTCTGTCCACCGTTACACTTTTCGAAGAACCTCTTTCACCACAGGGACAAATGTGAGTTTGCCACAAAACTATTACGCTTAAAGTACCTTTTGAATGGCAGAAGTTGACTGATATGTGCCGTTTTCTTTGTGAATCATTGTGCAGATGTTTTGGTTCCATGAAAGCTCAGAGGGAACTTGAAAAAGCCTTGTGGACAGCAGAAAAACTTCCCACATTTGTGCAGGGCTTTACGTTGACAGGTAAGTTAAGTGATTATATTATTCATTTGTTTGTACAGACCACCATTAGTTATTTTTATTGTCTTGTTCTTGTTATGTCTTATATTTGCAGAGCCCCAAACTCATGAGCGCGCCGTGGATTTTCAGCCTTTATCAGAAGCACTGAGAATGTTGAAGTCCGAAGAACATTTTTCCAGTGACGAGTCAACGCCAACAGAAACTGGGGTCCTACAGACACCTCTTTGCAGCTCCAGTGATTTTACAGAGAGCATCACGTCCGACATTCCCCCTTTAAAGACAGATGTCGAAGAGTTCAAAAAAATGTCTGCTGAACAAGACTGTAAGTAACTGCATTTTAAGACCAAGAAGATTCAAACGCTTGCCATTTAAATTACAAAAGTATTTGTTTTGAATTATTTTACAGTTTCCATCCCAAGTATTCCCACACCCAGGTGTTTGCTGTCAAATCTGAAGAGGCCAGAAGAACCAGCCTTAGATCCTGCGTCAGATCACAAAAAAACACACACGAACGGAGCAGCGGCTTACCGTCATCTACAAACACAAACTGTATGCGTCGGCCAAACTAAAACTTCAAACCCAAGCTGTCCAGAACTTATTTTAGTGAGCAAACAAAGCGATATTTGCCACGGGACAGAAGAAAAAAGCCTGTTAAAGACAACAGGGAAGACTCTGCCTTTGAGACGAGAGCGTCCTGAATGTGTCTTGGAGGATCCACTAAGCAAGGACCTGGACCCTCTCTCCACCTTCATTAAACTCCGATCCCACCAAACCCCACGAATCACTGCCAGCTCAGGTACTGTACATGTGTATGAGAAAGTGAAATTCATATTCATTACTTATTCACTCATTAATCCTATAATTGTATTGCTTTATTGTGCATTAAATAATACAGGATTCATATACATTGATTGAAAATGTAGATGTATATGTGATTTATAACTTATTCAATGTTTTAAGTGTTACAATTATAGGACTGAAACTAAAAATCCCTGCACAAGAACAATAGAGAATTGGCACCCTCTTGTGGTTTCAATATGAATTACAGCATCAACAATCAAATTGTTGCATTAGTTTATATTATAATGTGCTATATTTTTTGTGTTGGTTTTTTTTGTCTCTCATTTCAGATGTGACTAAGCACATTTTTCACAGTGAGCCACAAACTCCTGACCAGGGTCAAAAAATTGAAAGGCTGTATTTAAATGCAGATGTAGCAAAAGCCTCAAAAGAGCAGAGCAAAGCAGTCAGCAAATGTATGCTTCCATTCTTCAGTACCACCAGTAAAGAGCTGCAAATTCAAGACCGAGTAGTGATACAGGTCCAAGCAACTGGTATGACAATAGTCAAATCTGTTTAAAACATAATTTACATTAAATTCAAAGACTGAAATGTATTTGTGTTTCACAGAGTGCCAGTACCATGCCTACTTTGATGTCCTATCATTTGTTCAGCCTTATATGAGCTTTGCCCAAAAACTGGGCCTTGACATGAAGGTTTGGGGAGACTTCAGACGTCTCACCATGGACCGAACACACTTCCTGGTTAAGCAGCAAGAAAAAGCTCTCAGTAATTCACGTAATGTTGACCTGATTAGAGGTAAGGAATAACAATATTGTTATATTTGTAGCATTTTCTCCACAAATATTCTGCTACAAATAGCAGGCTAAAAATAGCAAATATTGTCAAAATGTAAAAATATGTCACATTAAAACAAAAATACAAGTTATTGTATGTGAATGTTAATTATCTTTTGTCCCAACACACTGTCAAGAGATTTTATCTAATGGCACATGCCAAGACAAGCTTATTTGAAGAGGACAATTCACACATCAAGTTATTCAAATAATACAATATAAACAAATAAAAACATAAATAATTATAAAATTAACTTTAAAAACTTCAGCATAGATTTGAACATTGTCAGGAAGATTGCCCCAGATTGTAACTGCATAAAACTGAAATGCCGATTTCCCATGTTTAGTCCGGACTCTGGCACCAGCAGGAAGGCCGGCTCCTGAGCTTCAATGTTTAGTCCTGACTCTGGCACCGCAGGAGGCCGCCCCTGAGCTCCATATTTAGTCCTGACTCTGGCACCAGCTGGAGGCTGGCCCCTGAGCTCCATGTTTAGTCCTTACTCTGGTACCAGGAGGAGGCCGGCCCCTGAGCTCCATGTTTAGTCCTGACTCTGGTACCAGGAGGAGGCCGGCCCCTGAGCTCCATGTTTAGTCCTGACTCTGGTACCAGGAGGAGGCCGGCCCCTGAACTCCATTTTAGTCCTGACTCTGGTACCAGGAGGAGGCCGGCCCCTGAACTCATGTTTAGTCCTGACTCTGGTACCAGGAGGAGGCCGGCCCCTGAACTCCATGTTTAGTCCTGACTCTGGTACCAGGAGGAGGCCGGCCCCTGAACTCCATGTTTAGTCCTGACTCTGGTACCAGGAGGAGGCCGGCCCCTGACTCCATGTTTAGTCCTGACTCTGGCACCCGCAGGAGGGCCGCCCTGAACTCCATGTTTAGTCCTGCTCTGGCACCGCAGGAGGCCGGCCCCTGAGCTCCACGTTTAGTCCTGACTCTGGTACCAGGAGGAGGCCGGCCCCTGACTCCAGTTTAGTCCTGACTCTGGTACCAGGAGGAGGCCGCCCCTGAACTCCATGTTTAGTCCTGACTCTGGTACCAGGAGGAGGCGGCCCCTGAACTCCATGTTTAGTCCTGACTCTGGTACCAGGAGGAGGCCGGCCCGAACTCCATGTTTAGTCCTGACCTGGCACCCCAGGAGGCCGGCCCCTGAGCTCCACTTTAGTCCTGACTCTGGTACCAGGAGGAGGCCGGCCCCTGAACCTCCATGTTTAGTCCTGACTCTGGTACCAGGAGGAGGCCGGCCCCTGAGCTCCATGTTTAGTCCTGACTCTGGCACCCGCAGGAGGCCGGCCCCTGACTCATGTTTAGTCCTGACTCTGGTACCAGGAGGAGGCCGGCCCCTGAGCTCCATGTTTATGTCCTGACTCTGGACCCGCAGGAGGCCGGCCCCTGAACTCATGTTTAGTCCTGACTCTGGTACCAGGAGGAGGCCGGCCCCCTGAGCTCCATGTTTAGTCCTGACTCTGGTACCAGGAGGGCCGGCCCCTGAACTCATGTTTAGTCCTGACTCTGGCACCCGCAGAGGCCGGCCCTGAACTCCATGTTTAGTCCTGACTCTGGTACCAGGAGGAGGCCGGCCCTGACTCCATGTTTAGTCCTGACTCTGGCACCCGCGAGGAGGCCGGCACCTGAGCTCCATGTTTAGTCCTGACTCTGGTACCAGGAGAGGCCGGCCCCTGAAACTCCACGTTTAGTCCTGACTCTGGCACCAGCAGGAGGCCGGCCCCTGAGCTCCACGTTTAGTCCTGACTCTGGCAGACCCGCGGAGGCCAGCCCCTGAACTCCACGTTTAGTCCTGACTCTGGTACCAGCAGGAGGCCGGCCCCTGAGCTCCACGTTTAGTCCTGACTCTGGCACCCGCAGGAGGCCGGCCCCTGAGTCCATGTTTAGTCCTGACTCTGGTACCAGGAGGAGGCCGGCCCCTGAACTCCATGTTTAGACCTGACTCTGGCACCAGGAAGGAGGCCGGCCCCTGAACTCCACGTTTAGTCCTGACTCTGGTACCAGGAGGAGGCCGGCCCCTGAGTCCACGTTTAGTCCTGACTCTGGTACCAAGCAGGAGGCCGGCACTAACATGTCAGATAAAATATCACCATAAATCTTTAGTTGGGACCTGTGGTTATACAGTCTACATAGTCTACATTACAATTATTTATGGAGAGCACTGTACTGTAGGTTAAGGTGACAAAATATACCAAATATATTTATGAATGTGTTCTTTTGCAGATCAAGAACAATATCTCAACCAGGTGACTCTGATTCATGTGTTGGTGACATTTAAGGAGCTGCTGTTGAAGTGCGGCCTCCGCACTGGTGTGGGTCAGTGATTACAACAGTTGACTTACTGGCCACCCTTACACTTTAATAACATACTTTTTCTATGCTCTTTAAGAGTTTTTAAAAAAGAGAAATATGGGTGAGAAGAGGTTCAAACAGTTGCTGAAACGGCTCCAGATCATCCTTTACCTAAGTCACAAGAAACATGAGACTAATCCCAAACTGCTGGAACTGCAGAAGCTACTGAAAACATGGTTCACCAACAGCAAAGACAACAGTGTGACTGACAAAGTAAGATGCTCCAATGTGGGGTTCTTCAGCCGTTTTGCTGCTGTGGCCAATAACCGTCGATTGTCGATACACATATTGAGGTTTTAAAATCTGACACAACGACCACAAATTAATGTTAAGTTAAAGTAAAGTTTACAAATTAACTTTACCCTTTTTATAAATGTGTTTCTTCTAGTTACAGTTTTACGCTTTAATGATGGAAAAATACAAATCTGAGGCACTGAGGACAATCTGGGAATGACATATCAGCAAAATGTTCTATATCTGACCGACATCTAGAAAAACCCTTCGATATCGCTAATACCAATATTGGAACCGATATATTGCCCATCCTTAAGTAAAACTGTTTATGGAAATGTATATTGTAAAAATACCTTAAATTTATACCTGATAAAACACACCTGTTTTGTGGAGACATCGCAGTGACTTAAATACACACTGCACATACTCTCCAGGAGACTCATCTAATATTAAAGAATCTACCTCAAAGCAACATGTCGCCATGACAGGAATGTATCCAGATTTCAGTCCCTACAATATGATGAATACTTGCCCACAAAGAAAATAATAATGTTGTATTTTTTTACATCTACAAATCAAAAGTGTATGACCAGATATGTTCTGTTTATCAATACGTTTTACAGATTCTTGTCATCACAAACAACTCGGACAACACAAGATCCATTATACTTGGTTGTCTACATCAACTAATTGGTGAGCAAACATTAGTTTTGTCAAATCCAGGAATATATTGAAAATGTATTGGCTTTTACCTTTGCAGTCTTGTTTTTAAATTGAATATTTAGGTTCTGCTGCTGTAGCTGATCTTCACCTCGATAAAGACAAGATGAAGCTGAACGGGGCCAGTGTTGTCAGCAGGTACATTTAGAAACTTTAGGTAGCTCAAGGGTTAATGTGTACTTCAATAAACATTTATTTAAATATGTTTCTAATAAATAATCACAGGTAAGGTATATAAGAAAGTCATTTAGTCTAAATTCTTTATGGGAAGATTAAACTTTAAAATAAAGTGTAAACGGAAATGGTCTTATCTGTTTTTCAAGCTGTTCTGTTCACATTCTCTCTGCTCCTCAGTGTGTGCAACAGTGCGTGTGCACTTGTGTGTGAGCAGCATATAGGGCCCGACTTCCCCTGGCAGTGCTTTTCTCGGCTGGTGGAATTTGACCACCCCGGCCCCTCCCCGTGGACCTCAGTCTGCAGCGAGAGGGGTCTGATCCATGTCAGCTTCAGCACAGCTCTTCCAGACAACGGTGAGAACAGGATTATATGATCACACTCGTATCAAAACTACTCAACAGTTAATTTGTGATTCTTTGTGGTTTTTCTTTTGTTTTGACTTGAAATGACTAGTATGGTCTCAACTGCTTTAATAATATGTATTGTGTGCCTGATGTAGCGATGTCACCTGGACATTTGGAGGGCAGCGTGCCTCATGTGCTGTTCGTGACAGAGGGGCTTCACAGCTGCCCCATGCTCCTGCAGACACTGGAGTCAACGTATGTTTAGCTGTGTAGATTTGAGGGATTCTTGTGTTAAAAAAAGAAGTGAGAAGCGCCTCTTTGTTGTGGTATTGCAGGTTTAACATCACAGTCTTGGAGAGAAGTCACAGCAGGACTTTGCAGATGCTGGGAGGGACTCGACAGTACGCTGTGATCACAGTGGATGAGAGCACTGCTATCGTCATTCAGGTACAGGAAGGAAAGCCCATTTCACACCAGAAGCTCCAGGCAGCTACAATAAAAGCTATATTTGAAACAATAATAGTACTGTATCCTCAAATATCCTCATATTTTTGTCTGATATTTAGACTTGAGTATTTGCTTTGCCACAGTCCAGGTTATACCTCGCCCAGAGTCAGAGGCTGAGTCTCCCACCTGTAAAATAAGTATTTATTGTTCCCTTTTAAAGTCTCCCTTCACAGTTAATAAAGGTTGTGAGAACTACCGGTATAGACTTTACAGAAACAAATTTATCAATGACAAGTAGAAATGTCTTACCTTAACCTTAGTCCTTTAACTGTCAGGCTGAAGAAGGATTTTCATTCAAGAGTGAGTTCAGTGGACAAGGAGAGTGATAACTGTTGGCAGTTTGATGGGGCTTGTGCCTGATGTCCTCGACGGGAAAACAAATGGCCCTCAAAGCGAAAGTGCACTTGAATTTGAAAAATCTATATGGTTGTGTATAGAGTTAATAGAAACATTTCTGAAAGAGATAACTCTCTTGACTCCAATGTCAAATGTTTGTTTGTAGAAGCAAGAGGAGCTGTGCCAGGAGCGTGCCAGTGAAAGATTAGTGATGAGGCTGAGCGCTCTCTCTCTGCAGTACAGCTGCTGTTGGCTCATTCTGCACTGCCCAGACAGTCATGGAGGAGGGTCAGTGTCCAGTCAAACACATTACTGTAATATACAGATGCACATAAACACACCATTCTTTCTTGGTTTGTGTGGACAGGCTTTCAAGTGAAGCTTTCACCAACCTGATACTTGTGTATTCCTCTCTGGTGATTTTTGGCATGAAATCAGAAGATCTTAATGTAAAGGTAAACAAAATTATTGTTGGTTTGTGGCTGTTTGTGACATTCATAAACATTATCCTGCTTTTTAGGTGCTGATTGTGTCGAATGTTCTGGACATGGCCAAGTGGATCAGTCAGATCTGTTTCCAAAGTCTGATGAGCAGTGACCGGGACCCAGCTGCTTACCTGGACCGAGAGTGGTTAATCATCTCAGAGTCTAATGTAAGTATAAAAGCACTGTCTTTAATCCACCACACTGCACAGACGAGCTGCACATTGTTTTGTCCCAATAGGAAGAAAAGTGTTTGTTGCATTTCCCGTGCATTAACCCCATGGTGAGTCAGCTGATGTTGAGGAGAGCTCCCAACCTCCAGTGGCTCCTCAGTGCCCCTCTGCCTGAGCTGAATGAGATGCTCCCAGAAGTGCCACATAAAGTACTAAAGGTAGTCTGAGTCACATTAACTCAATATATTTTTGGATTAATGCCAAAATATCAACTTAATTATATATATTTTTTTTCCTTTGTTTATTCAGCTCTTCAATGACACCACTTCACTGTACACTCAGTCTGACTTTAAAAAGTGTGAGGGTCCTGCTGTGACTATAGAAAGTGTCAAGCTGAACAATTCAAACACTAGCGCTTGGATCGCCTTGGACAGCCCTGTTCAAGACCGCCGGTTCCCATTTGGAGTGCAGGGCAGCTTCTGCGATACGGCGTCCACTGAAGAACCGGCGCCTGATGTGAGATTCAAGTTGAGCGCTTCATTCTTGGCGCCAGATGTTTGCAAACAGAAGAGCTGGACCATCAGTGACCTGTGGAAAGATGGGAGCGATAAGGTGAAAGCTTCAGACTGGAGAGGCGGGTCAGGGGCCATAGGGAAAATGGTTGGTAGGGCCGATTTAAGGATGTCGCAACACAGCTCCTTCATTACAACCCATCAAATGAAGTTCAACAGTCCGTTCAAAGCAGCATCGATGTTCAGCTACAACAGAGAACTTCAGCAGTCCCGCAATCTTACGCCCCCTGGTGGTAAGGAAACGGAGCAGGGTCCAGGACTCAGCCCAAATGTAACTTTTCACAGCGGAGGGGGACTGATGAGAGCCACTGCTGCTTACGGCTCCAAATCCTTTTTGGGACAAGAGAGAAAGAGGAGTGGTGATGCTGAAACTTTTCTCGGTAGAGGTGAGACATTTTCATGGTTTATAATTAAAGGTGTACTTTGTAGCTTAGCGACTACTTAACTAGTCAGGGTTACAGGTCAGATCTGTGAAAAGATGAGCCTGTTCACTAGAATGCATGTTTTTCAACATATTTTTGTGCGCTTAAAGCATCTGTAATTTGATAAATGCAAGATAGGTAAGCTTAATGCAATACTGTGAAACATTTCAAACAGAGCCATTTTCTCTTCATGTACCTACACTGTACACATTATGTACCTTAAGTAGTATGTGAATAATGACATGGTATATGCCATTTCACACATTACATTTATCTTATACAAACATTTAGTACAACATTCAGTGGTGGAAAGAGGGCTGAAAATGTGTTCTCACAGGCAAAAAAATACTTAAGTACGCATGAAAAATATTACTAGTTGTGCAATTTTAGTTGTGTTTTAGATCAGTCTCTTATAGAGAACTTGTTTAATTAAACCGTTTAAAGCTGAATTATTTGTTGTTTTAAACCACATGTACATTGCATGCATCGCAGGCCAGAATTATACTCAATTCAAAGTACATGTTTCAAAAACTACTCACAAAAGTGTGATTACTCAAAATCTTTACTACCGGTATATTACAAAAACTTTAATATTTGTAATTACTTTCTCCCCTTGGCTATAATCTCCAGACCGATGTATGGGTTCAAAAGACTGCAGTATTTTTGATTATGTTGTGTAGTGCAGTAGTTTGTACCTCAATACTTGTACTCTGGAGTATCTCGATACTGATAGTCAGGCGATATTATGTTAATCCAACAGAAGTGTGTTGAAACACATCTTTAAATGTATTAGTTGAGGTTTAATAAATGTGAAATCTTTCTTAAATGTATTACAAAAGTGTAACTATCACCTCATACCCTTATTGGAAAGTTTAAACGCTATAAACAATATACTCTATGCATAAATTCAAAACAACATTCCACAATATTGGACATTTTGATCAATTGCTTGCCTCTCAGTGGCATAATTTAGCCTACCATAACAAACATTTGAATTCCAGGTTACATTTATATATACACAGTATTAAAATGTACAGTATATTTTGTCTTTTTTTTTCCCAGTTCTGACACAATTGAAGAGGAGCAGGTTAAGCTACGAGAAAGTCCCTGGGAGAAGCGATGGACAGACTCGACTCAAATTATTCTGAGGAAGTTTTCCACTCAGGGCTTCAGCTGTACAAAAGCTTTGAGGAGACCAAAATGAAAAAAGGATACAAAATGAATTGTAAATGTTGCGTTCTGATTATTTTTTTAATCAATAAATAGATTCTATAAAGTGTGTGTTTTATTTTAGTAAAGGGAGTGGGCTAAATGGAAAAGTCACCCAGTTTAGGAGCTCCACTGGTTGGGCCATTTTTTCATTTAGTGGAGAAATCCCCTTATCTGGTGCTCTCAGCATGTGGAGAGAGTGCTTATCATCACACGCCAGCAGAGTGAAGCTGGTCCCTCAGGAATGATCCCCAGACAAAGACGACCCAGGGGACTCTGACTGCCCCGCCTGTGGACAGAGACAGCCCTGACTGGCCACCATCAATTACCCAAGACACATTTTTACTGCTCTGTCTCCGGCCTCTGCCTCCTAACCAACAGTGGACCAACAGTGCAATTTTGTGACTAGTTTGTTTTTAGCCGAAAAGAACAAAAGCAGGAGCAGGATGGTCCCAGTGAAGGGACAGATAGAGGTAATGGAGCAGCGATTGCCCCTGACAACACATTACCAATGTGAATGGGACGTGAGAAACATGGTGGGAATCAACAGTGTGTTTATAGCATAGCCTTTATATATGGACTACAGCTGTGAAAGTCTCACCTTTGTGTTCTGTATTGAAAGGGCGAAAAGATACTATCACGTAGCTCTAAAGTCAATGCCGTTGCTTATTTTTGTGTGTTTTACAGACTGAGTCGGAGGCAATTTTCTACTGGACCTAAAATGGTTTATTTTATTTTTTGTTCTATAGTCTTACCACTATGACCCAGTGTTATACTATTAAAATAGCCAATTACATTAGCCAATTAACCTGGTAAACTGAAAACATGGCATTTACGCATATTAAACTTTTGATACCAGACACGCCCCCTTCCACCTGTTCCTGTAAAACAAACGTTTAGCACTTCTCCTTGCGAAGAAAAAGAAAAGAAAAAAAAGGTTGGATTCTGATGATTTACACAATAGAAGCCATATAACTCACATTTCACAACGTCCTTTCAAAAATGTTTATCTAAAATCCTTGCTCTACGGTTGCCAGTTAGAGCAGGTGTCACTTACACCTTGGAGCTTCACACTAAGGCATTACGCTGGTGGGCGCCACGAAACTTGTAGAGGACCCTAGTGGTCAGACAGAGAGCTGCCTGGTCTGCAGGTGCTGCGCATGCAGCAAGCCCCATGAATGGTCGATTTAGAAACAGCCCCCACTGGGCCTGTTCTCCAGGCTGGGGGCTAATCCCAGACCTTAATCGGATTATGTAAATCCTACTCAACATAGAGATTTTTATGGAAGGTTGCGTCTTTGAAACAACACTTGAAGGGTGTAAAAAGAACAGTAACAATTGGTTAAACTCAGTGTGTTTTTTATACTGAGATTTAAAGTGGGAGGGGGAGATGGAGTAAAATGGGATGCCCTCTCCTCTGTAAAATATGTGTGGCCCCTAGACCGGCTCAACAAGATTACCATAGTCATAACAAAACCTATATTGTTCAACTGTCAATCTGGATATAGTATTTTTACATTTTGTGGCTAAATTCAGCCGTAGAGTAGTCGTAAATATCAAGGTCTTTTCCACAGGCAATAGTGGGTTGTTAAAGCCTAATGTCAGAGAAACAGAAAGAACAAGTGTCCACAACAGTGAGAGAAGGATCAGTCACATGAACGTCTCAGTTTCCCTTCAGTGAGAATTTATTTGTCACCTTTAGTGCTAACCTTCAAGGATTTAACAAGCAATGAGTCATATACAAATAGTCACTTAGGAGTGTAGACTCAGAAAAACTGAAGTGAATTTGTTTGTAAATTAGGTGTGGATGATTCTGACAAGAATTCAAAACTTGATTTTCATTTGTTTGAGGTTCAAGTTGCACAAAAAAGTGAAAAGACAAAAATGAAATGCAACAGAGCAGAGTTATTATTTTACATTGTTTGGAAGATTACACTGCAAGATTCTGTTATTTTTAACCTACATTTTTAGCTTTAGTTTTCTTATTATAGACAATATACTTGATATTCTAATTTTGCATACCTAAAAAACAACAATTAGTGTTTATCTTGTAGACAATATGTTGCACACTTATATTGTGAAAAGCAAGCCCCAGTATAACCAAACAAGTGAGCAACTGAACTGTTCTAGGTGTTGTGGGGGTGTTTTTTTTTCCTCAGTTAACACACACAATGGCAAAGGATGGAGGCTCTCTGACAGCGTGCACACGTCACACAATAGGGGCTCGCCTCCTATAAAATGTGAGATGTGAGCATGCAGCAGGCAGCCCTATGCTCCACTACATCCCAGCCCTCCCTCCTCAGCACCGCGCTGAGAGGATGAGAAGACACAACTGAGTCAAAACACAGGACTCCTGCTGCAGTGGACCTCGATTACCTTTAGCAACACACGCACTTGAAGACATACAGGTGAGAGAATTATTACTAATGTCAGATCATTGATGCTTTGTATCATGTTTGCCAGTGAGATTTATTTGTTAACTAAATATAATTTGCATGGTTTAGTAAAATGACATACTCCTTGGCAACTGGTTTACAGCACGTGATTTTTGTGGTCTAAATATTATGTAACCTTATAAACCCATGGGAAATTTAGCAAATACTTACTGTATGGGTTTATTGATAGTATGTAATAACAGAAGTTTTTTTCCTCCTCAGAATGACAAGAAAAGTATTCACCAACACGCGTGAGCGATGGCGCCAGCACAACGTCAACACTGCCTTCTCCGAGCTCCGAAAGCTGATTCCCACCCATCCTCCAGAGAAAAAGCTGAGTAAGAATGAGATCCTGCGCCTGGCCATGCGCTACATTAACTTCCTGGTGCAAGTGCTGGAGAAACAAAGTCCAGCTTCCAGCCCCTCGTCCACAGCTCTGCTCACCCTGCTCCGGGACAACATGGAGCAGCTTCACTCCTCTCCTCAGCCCTGGACCCTGACCAGTGACACAGAGCTGCCCTCTCCGGGCTCCTCCTGTGACAGCTCAGAAGCTTGGTAGAGATGAACTCTGCTGACACCATAAAATGGGTCATCTTTTTGTGGATTTTGGTTGAAATCTTTTCTCGTTCTGGTTGATGAAAAAACACATGTGTCCAACACAAGATACATCCGTGTTGTCTATGGAGACTTTGTAAAGTTAAAATGTCATGCACTGTATTTATTCCTCTTTTGCATGATTGTGTTCAGGCTGGATGTACATACATGAATCGCTTCAAGTCTCTGTTAGTATTCCTTGTTGTTAGTCTGCTTGGAACTAATTTAGTTTGGAGAAAGTGTTTTGCCAAGAAGGAAAATGGAGGGGATTAAGGCTTTCTCATTTCAGGAAATAGATTCACTGAGGCTTTTTAATAGATAAAGGCTCATCCAACTGACTGCAATCTTCTCTAAACAGCCAAGGGCACTTTAAAATACTGACATGTTTGTTTTACACAACACTAAATATGACCTTCTTACTCTGCCACATTGTCTGGGATAACGCAAGTTGTTTTCCCCCCAATTGATATTCTCAGTAATGAAATTATTTGGGCAAAATTTAAAAATATTAAGAAATGTTGAAGAAAGCATTTAGTCTTGAATGTGTTGCTGCATGTTATGTTGCCAAAGATTTTTAACTGATTGTCTGTGAAAGTGTGAAAACAACTCTGTAATACCTCTTGTTTTAAATTATTTGTTTGTAAATGCACAGTCTGTAATTTATTTTAACTATTTATTTAATAAAATAAATGTAAATAAAACACTTTGGTCATCTTCCTTTGACATTTACCCCAAAGACGCAAAACAGCTCCTCTTCTTGTTGACATGTTTGTTTGTGCTCAAAAGGCCAAAAGGCTTTTGTCTCAAGTGGTAATGACCACATGGACACAGCACTGACCCCCGGAGCTCTGTCCTAAGACCCAGAGATGACCACTAAAAGTTTCAGCTTAACTTGTGACCTCAAGGTTGGAGGTCCCGTGGAGTCAAATACTGACCATTTGCAGGGGGGCTTCACCTCTACTGATGGACAGACCATTATTTTAACAGCTAAGACCACTGCTGCTGCTATTGATTTTTTTAAGGTTTCCTCTTTTCCTGCGTTTTTTCTCACCTGACAAATATAAAGATTAGAAATGAATTAACATGGTCATTGATTTCTACTGAGGTCAGACAGTTACCGCTCACAAAGGGCTTTGTATCCTTAAATGTTCCCCCTTTTCAACAAAAAGACAGCAAGTAACTGAGCTGAAATGTAAACACAGAGACTGTTAGTGAGACTTTCACTGGAGCTATTAAACAAGAAAATGGTCCAGAGCAGCTGGACATACTGACTTCAGGCCCGTGGGAACAGACATGTGACTCTTTTTAAAGCATTTCTACAAAACTGATAATAGCCTATAATCTGTAATTAGCACATTATTAAATGTAATATTGAAGGGCAATTAGAATGACAAGGATAAATTAAGACATTGTCGCTGTAATATGAGTGGTAAACAGGATTATTCTCTTCCTTGCTTGAGCTTTACACCAATATGAAATAGGATGACATGTGACAACTGTGCAATGCAGACTCTAGTTAAAGCTTTACTCTGACCTTAACTTTTTTGCAGGATTATAAAACCCTGCATTGAAAATAATAACAAGCTTGTATGCTTCTCTTTTGCTTAACCAAGTATATTTGCCTGATTGACTATTCTCTCCCGAGTGTGTGGGTAATCGTCTATTGAGAGCACATTTCCTTATCAGCGTCTAGCACACTGTCTGAATCCGTTATCACAATGGAGCAGATCAGTGCAGGCAGCCCCTCACTCTCCGGGCTGAGGCGCTCATGAAAAAGAATTTCTGGAGTTGGGTGCCAAGCGATAGGCCCTGAGCTCTTTATCCCCTTAAAGCCAATTCACACTCTGCATGTTTAAATATCTCAGCTCTACCCCTGCCCCTCCCACTCGACACCCCTCTTTCCCCACTCTCTCACGAGCCATCCCCTCCGACTGTGGATAGTGGTGGGTGGGATGCAGGTGCAGAGTGGTCCAACGAAGGAGGTGTCCATTGTTGAGCTGGACAGGACCCTCTTTCCTCTGGAGCACCCTTGGAAGGGGGAGTCCAGTGACAGTCATGCACCCTAATCTGATTATGCAAATATCTACTTCAAAAAGCAATACTCTGTAACCCTTACCCTATGGTGGAAAGAACGAAGGAAGGAAAGAGAACTAAAAAACTAAACTAGACTGTAATGAGAAAAGGGTGGATGCTGGAAAGCCCAGGAAAGTTAAAGCCCAAAATGGAGTTACAAAATTAAGACATTTTGTTAATCACAATTAATATTCAGTGCTTGTTTACAGCCAGTCTCACATCTTCAGGGGAGGTCTCGGGCAACACAAAACTTTACACACCCTGAATGGCCACCAAGTCCCCCAACAGGGCATTGAAATCAATATTCAAATGCGTATTGTTTTTCCAGGCAGTTCTGAAATCAACCTCAAAAGGAATCTACAATGTTAATGAGGGTGCCAACCTGCAGTAGTAAGATTTGAACGCCCTCACAAGCTGCGGTGACATTTCCTAAAGACAACTGCCTCCTAACCACAGCCCCCTTTGGCCCCTGTCACTGAAATCACCTGCCTCATTTTAATTGGGGAGGTTTCTGTCAACGAGTTTATTGCCTGTAAAGTGCTTTGTCTGGCTTGAAAACCGTTTGCAGTGTGTTAGTTGAAATTTAAAAAAAAATGAACAGAAAGTTAGTTCTTAAGTATATTCTATCACTTCCTTTAAAAGTTCCATACTATTTTTGTGTATGCAAAGATCAAGGTTAGATAATATTATTGTAGTCTCAGCCTGGTCACAGAAGTAAATGAGTAACTTAACTTGAAATAAGTACAAATCCTTCTTGAGAATGCACATATGCACTGTCCTTATCAAATAAAATAAGGAAAATAAAGCATATCCTCTATCCAGGTGGACTATAATAAAGTAACTTCATTATAAAATTGTTGGATAAAGTTGACTAATGTAAAAAAAATTCTGTAATGAACATTATTGTAATTGCTTTATAAAAAGGACATCTTTTGAAAAATGAAAATGTACCATTTTTGTATTTATAGATACATTATCCTATATAAAATCACAATGTATTTTCTATTGGCTGCAGCACACATCCATTCATCTGCCATTAAAGTGTAAGTGCTGAGGGCCATTGTTATCTACTGTGTCACAGTGAATCGACGTAAAAGGCAGAGTCCTGTTGTAACTGGTTAATGATTATTTTTTTCCAAGTTCGCTACACATAGGTGATCAGAGGGCAAGTTTTTCACTCAACATATACGGTCACCATGAAGCTCTGCCTGTGCGCTGTGCTGCTTTCTTGTTTGCCATGGACAATCAGCGGTGGGAAAATACTGGTGTGGTACACTGAAGGAAGCCACTGGATCAACATGAAGCCTGTGCTGGAGGAGCTGGTCCATCGGGGGCACCAGGTAACAGTCCTGACCCCCAGCGTGTCCATGTTTATGAACACCAGTGAGAAGGCACTTTTTGACTATGAGCCCTTTACAGTAGTAGACGTAACGCTGAAAGACATGGAGGACTACATGGAGGAGTTTCTTCGCTTCTCCATGTACGAGATGGACCACATGAACTACTTGCAGATTTACATGAGATTCATTGAACTCATGAAAACTGAGATGAAATATTCGTTGGCGTTTTTGGACGGTGTGGTGAAATCAGAGACACTAATGAGCAAACTTAAAGCCAGCAAATACGACCTTCTGTTTTCTGACCCCATCTACCCGGGAAGTGAACTGGTTGCGGATATTTTGGGGATCCCCTTGGTTCTGTCTCTTCGATTTTCTTTAGTGAATTACTGGGAGCGGCACTGTGGCCAGGTTCCTGCTCCACCCTCCTTTGTCCCAGGGGCCATGAGCAAACTGACTGACAAGATGGGTTTCTCAGAGCGAGTGTGGAACTTCCTCTACTACGCACTGAATGATGCGGTGTTAGATTTTGCCCTGCAGTCAAAATTGGATAAATATTATACAGAGATCAAAGGTGAGCAAAACACACTGTAAACAAGTCATAATTAAACCGTTCACTTTTCACGGCCTAGGCACTTTTCATAGCACTTTTGTATTTGTGACAGGTACGCAAACTAATGCCTGTGAACTATTGGGCAAAGCAGACATCTGGCTCATCAGAACTTACTGGGATTTTAATTATCCACACCCTTTCCTTCCCAACTTTAAATATGTTGGTGGGATTCACTGCAGACCGGCTAAACCCTTAACTGAGGTAACGTGAACTGTAGAATTCCTTCATTAAGAGACCTAAGGATACTTAAACTATTGGCCTATTTTATTAATACAAAAAATGACCTATCCAAACAAATGTAATTTGGGATCTGTTTCAGTCCTACTTTACATGACCAGACCATGCGCTCACAGTTTGTTCTGGCAAAATAATTGAGGCAATTTTCTAATCACAAATGAAAAAATACGGTTTTCAATTATCCTCATTATGTCAGGATAATTTGTTCTAAATTTCATAATCCTCTCACAAAGTTCTGTGTATGCATGGACTCGTCAATCTTGTGTGGATAGGCATTTCGTTTTTTATTATTAAAAGACAGATAATCAGACAAGGGCATTTCAACATGCCTGACTTTAAAACTCAGGAGACCGACTTTAAAACTCAGGAGACCGACTTTAAAACTCAGGAGACCGACTTTAAAACTCAGGAGACCGACTTTAAAACTCAGGAGCTTGAGAAATACCTCTTAGGTTTTAATTTTGCTAATGTCACTTCGTGAGCTCCGTAGTAACGTCCACCAATGCACAGGATCTAGAAGAGTTTGTGCAGAGCTCAGGAGATGCTGGCATCGTTGTCTTCACACTCGGATCCATGATCAACAACATCACTGTAGAAAAAGCCAACATGATTGCCTCAGGCCTTGCTCAGGTCCCACAGAAGGTAACACAAAAAATGCTTGATTAAAAATAGAATGTTTTGAACATGTTAAACTTTTACAAAACATGTACAATGAATCTGTGAGACCACATGCCTGAAATAAAAGGAAATGTATGAATGAAATGGTTTATCCTTATTTTATATCAGGTGGTTTGGAGATACAGTGGAAAGAAACCTCTAACTCTGGGGGCCAACACAAGAATTTACAACTGGATCCCTCAGAATGACCTCATTGGTAATCTAGTCCAACTCATATGAAATTGCAATATGCTGTTCATAAATTCAATCCGTTACATTCAATGGTGCACCATCTGTTTGCCTCTATGGACATGTTATTGCCTGGAATGTTTCATATTACAGCATTAAAGAGCTCCATCTTCCAAGGAAATAAGCAGCTGGCTAAAGCTCCACCAGAAAAGTTACATAGTGCACCTTTAAAACACCACTTGGGTGTATAGCTCAGGAATAGCCTTCTCCTTAAAATGTTATCAAGATGTGTGGTTCAAACAGGTCATTCCAAGACTAAAGTCTTCATCACTCACGGTGGCACAAACGGCATCTATGAGGCCATCTACCATGGTGTCCCTATGGTGGGGGTCCCAATGTTCGCTGACCAACCAGACAACATGGTCCATATGGCAGAAAAGGGTGCTGCAATTTCTTTGGAGTTTAACTTAATGACATCGGACAATCTAAGAGATTCCATCAACACCATCGTCAACGACAAATCGTAAGTTGTATTTACGTTTAAGTTGTTTTTTATGATCAAATTAAAACTCTTACATTAATATCTTTATTTCCATCTAGTTATAAAGTGAATGCCTTGCGGCTGTCAGCGATCCACCACGACAGACCCATAAGTCCTCGAGATGAAGCTGTATTCTGGATCGAGTTTACAATGAGAAACAAAGGGGCCAAGCATCTAAGAGTCGAGGCTCACAACCTTACCTGGTACCAGTACCACTGTCTGGATGTGGCCGCTTTCCTTTTGTCTGTTGGACTGCTTTTCCTTTATCTTTTACTCAAGACTTGCAAGTTTTGTTTGTGGAAATGCTGCAGCAGAAAGGCCAGAAAAACAAAAGCAGAATGATGTGCTCTACTTTAACCATGTTGTGTTATGATTAAGGTACTCACATTATGAAGCCCGTTTTAGTGTAGTCTTGTATTCCAATTACAGAAAGTTAGGTGGTCTCCCTTTTAAGCACACCTGTCGCTGATTTGAATTGACGTGTCAGTTGCTGATTGGCTCATATTAAAGACTCAAAACAATTGAATTGTTTGACTTTACTTGTACATCAAATCCCAGTCCACCCAAGACCCATTGAACATTTAGAGGGACCAAATTTAATTTGACATAATGAAAACACTTAAAACATAGATAACGTTAACTTAAAGAAACAAGTCCCTCATAATATTGAAACTAATCATAACTGTGCACAGTGCATTTGTCATTTCTATGGTAATGAGCAAACAGTATATTTGTTTTATTGTATTTTTTTTAGCTTTCCATCTTCTTTTGCCTTCCACATCATGAGCTCCATACAGGCAACAGCATCTTCTGCAGTGTCATGACCACACACTGAAACAAAGTACAGCGATGTAAGAGCACCCAAACACGTACAAGTTCAGCTTTTTAACATGAATAAAAAAGGAAATATTTTATTTGGAACACGTAAAGCCTATAATTTAATGCAGTACAAAAACCCACCACTCTCTTGGATGATCTTCCTAAGATATTCAGCTGTGAGGCTGTGTAGTGACAGTTTGTGAGGGGGACCAAGGCGATGGGGAAAAACCACAGATGTGTCCACCACCGTCCCATGTAGCAACTAGTAAAAAGCATAGATCTTTTACCCATAAAAGTAACATACCATCTAAGCTGAAGCACATTTCAGACAATGCGATGTAAACATGATTAAAATTGGTGTGGGACAATGGTTTAACAACATTTCTGCTAAAACCAAGAGCAAAGGGCGAATTTATTCCATCCCAGCCTCTTTAAGTGTTCACTAAGTGGTCTGTCAGAAGTGAATTGCTCATGACCTTTGCTTGTAGAAAATAGAGAGGTTGCAAATATAGAACTGCATGTCCCCACCAGTTTCTCAATTTCATCTTACAAAGGCTTTGAAATGTCTGCATATAAACGTGAAGGACCCCCACAATCTACAGCTTTGTTGCCTTCACTCCTAGTGCCCCTAGGAGTAAAATATATATATTATGCCCCTTTCTTTGATGGAGATACATTTTTTTCCATGTTCACCTTGAGAACACACAGGTCTGTATCCAGACCATGACCAATCAGAATAGTATCAGCACTGATGAAGCTCAAGAGAGTATCTTGGACTTCTTTGAGGGAGTGGCAGTATCCTGCCATATCCTCCTGACTGATCCCAGAAAACCTGTGAAGGAGAAGTACATGCACTGCTACAGTTACTCACTCATTTTGCCTCAACATACTGCAGTTCCATACCTTGTATTATAGTCGATCACTTCATTGAGAGGTCTCACAAAGGTGTCATACACAATCTGAAGACTGGAGTTGACCACTGTCACTCTTGACAACTCCAAACCATGAATGGTATAACACTATTCACGACATTTTGATCAATTAGTACATGAACTTAAAAGTCTGCTATATACAATTCTGCTAGTGCCACTTGTCTCCATGGAGATGTTGCGGTTTTGCCTGGAATATGGCATCAAACCAAAAATGTCCACAATATCTTGCAATCATTACATTTCAGGTCATTTCTTTAAAAAAATAAATAATGACAATAATAATTCTAGAGAAGGGTCGACTCCCAGATTTAACCTGTAATTTGGCCTGTGACATCACCTACTGTTCTCCATAAAAGCAATAATATCTCCATGGAGCCAAGCTCGTGGTGGACCTTCCATCGGAAACATCACATGGTGCACCTTTAAGTCAGGGCTACAGAGATCTAGATTTTATCAAATGTAGTTGTGACCACCGTAAAAAAGGGGCTCACCATTTCACAGTTCAAGGAGAAAACTCCAGCACAGCGTTTATCTGCAGGATCTCTTGGTGCAGTCGATACAAACCCCTCCATGCTTAAGGAACTACATACATGCAGCTAATGGATGAAGAGACAGGAGAGCGTGAGGCTTCAGGCCATTCAACAGACTATGCAACAGAATATACAACACCTGGAACACTTGGCAACCAGGTGACCCCATGACTCCCTGACAGCAACTGTAGCGCGTCTCCACACCACCAGGCACTGGGGGAAAAATGTATTGACATGGTCCTTGTCCAGTACACACTGTTGCAGTATCAAGAGTATTGCCAGCAGGTATAAATCCGTTTGCGTTCAGGCTTATGCTCACCTTTATTTTCAACTCCCTTTCCATAGTGATAAGTGCACTCCTCCTTTCGAGTGTGTTTCCCTGTGCGACTCACAGAGTACGTAGCGCCACAACGACAGCAGAGTTTCCGAAGGGCTGGAATAAACAGACCAAACGGGTTAACAGCTGTTTGAATATATTACATTTTGTTTAAGAACATAGGCATTAGTTGTACCGAGATACTAAATCAAATGATGTCCCAGTCAAACACTGGTGAGAACATTTGAGGTATTTGGGTGTTCCTTCACAACAAATTCATTTTGCCAATATAATCTCATAGGCAGTTGTCAAAAACAAAAAGTATAAAGACCCCTAAAAACTATATAACATTAGCCAACAATGCCACTCATTACTGGAGTGGCGAGGACTAGGGATAGGGTGCCCTCTGTTGGCATCTTATGAGCATAGTGTGCGTGGCAGTGATACACATACAGGTGGGTGACATGGAAACGAATAGCTAGATCTTTTTACCATCCAATAAAACAATTTAGTATTCCATCAGACATGTGCTGAAATGGGTCAAATTGTCTTTGTTGAGAGTCAAGTACTGCACAATTTTATTTTATTCATTTTTTTTTTTTTTTTAAAGGCCAAGTACAGAAATGCTTATGTTTGAAAGAGTTGAAGTTTGTTTTTATTTTAATACAGCTTTTGATCCCAAAACCAATTTTAAAATTATAATTTGTTTTTGGACCCTGAAACTCAGACCAAATGTGGACTTACGAATCAGAGATGGGTTTCTTGTTTCTGCAAAAAATGGCACGTTCCAGGTTTTTCTGGATGCTTTGGAGTGCGAAATTGCTTTCTATCAGCATTTTCCTCAGTCAAACATCCAAGTCCTTAAAACACTCGTACAACATTGCTAACCCTGGTCGGGTAAAAAAAGAAAATGGGTTTATAACATATGTTCTTCATAATATATCTGGGGTCCTTACCTTTTCCATTGAAGTAGAACTGGGGTTCAATGGGATGTTGCCTTTTATCTTTGACCCGTTTGATGGTTGTCCTGCACAAGTTTCACACAGATTGATTACATATCCAGCTGGTATTTTCTTTCCCTCACTCTGAAAGACGCCTCACTCTTCACCAGCTCACAACTTTGGTTTTCGTCAGTCTCTTCAATGCATTTACTGCAACACTCAGATATTTCAACTTGTTGTTGCACTACGATTAATAGCACAGTCCTTTCTTCAGAAAGTGCCTTAAAAATGTGTCAAATTTCAGGTTTCTAAAGAAGAGGGCTTCAAGTGAAATTGCCAACTGACCTTCTCAAAACGCTTCAGTCACATTACTTGTGGTGTTTTGCGGAACTCTTCAGTAACATTGTTCACATAACTCTGTCTGATGTCATGAGGCACTTTGAGAGTCTCACATTGCTGCTTCAAATTTACGTTTAGGCAGCTCACTGGCTTAGGTTAGAAACAAGAAACCATAACAAAAGCTACGCATATTGATTTAAAAAGTGATGTATTACGGACCTTAACTAACAGGAGCTGCAGTTGAGGACACTGATTTGTGCTTGTTGCAGCCATGACAGTTCGAGCGAGACAGAGGAGGGAATGATCACAGGCCGCAGTGCGTCTCTGTTGTGTTGATACACTTGTGACGCCACCATGTTCAATGGTGATTGGGTTTGTAATACACTGAAGTAAAAGGTGTTAGCAACTGAGCTAACAGGGATTGTTGGTCACTGGGGTAATGGGAGTTAGCAGTGAGGACACTCCAGAGCTGCTGGACACAGGGAAGGTCCCTCTGGCCAGGACCAAATGTAGATTGTTTCCCATTTCAATCACTGTAGCTCCCAAAGGAAATATAACCTGATGTATGGTGCTGGATAGGATAAGGAATAACACGCAATAATTAGGAATACATCAACGTCATTTGCTCCTTTTTTCATCTTTGCACTGCATTTTCTTACCTCGCCTCTTGTTTATACTGTCAAATACGTATTTATGTACTACAATCAACTGAACCTGGGTTGCCAATTTCCTAAAATCTGCATATTAAAACTTGATTTGAACAGGTTTACCTCATTGGGTGATGGGTCAGTTAAATGACCAGTTTAATTTTTATTTTATACATTTATTTTTTCTACCATTACTCAGATCTGTATTCTCTTAGATTTGTATTATACATTATATTTAAACACCGAGTTAGCTGTGTCCAAGTAATTCGGCAAAGTGGTTCAATTAAGTTTAAAGGTACAGGAAAAATAGCCTTTAAAAGTAAATTATGTGTCACACTACAAGAAAAATGGTAAAACTTTTTAAAACAATGGCAAGTTTCTTGTTCACGCTAAAACCAGTGGAAACGTCCGTCCACAAGTTTACCTGGCTTTATGGGGACAGAACATGGAGTGCTTTGTGTCCGCTTGGGGCTCAGACTGCCTTTGAAAACCGAGGCCCTGTCCTGCCTTGACGGACGCGCTCAGCTCAGAAGCCCACTGCTCCACTTTGCGGATCATTGGGCGGTGCAGGGGCCTGAGAAGCGGAGGACACCGGCGCACGGAGTGGAACAAGAACCTGGGTGCTGTGGTCGAACCTTTGCCACGGGCTGCTAAAAAAACACACATTCATCAGAGGTGAAGAAGTGAAAGTATATTTTGCATACTTACCTCAGAGACTTTAGTTTCCATGTGCGACCCTCTTCTTTCCTGGTACAGCTTGCAATTGCAAATTTACATCTACTTTTTTTCAGCCTCTGCATTACGACCCTAATGTAAAGTAATGGCCCTATATTATTTTTTGTTGCCAGGCATCTATCACAAGAGCCCTGCGCCATTCACTTACACGCTCAGGGAGGGGTTCAGAACGCGGCATTTCCTCACCATTTTGCCTCCATAAAAATCCTGTAACAACAATTCCTCGTCTGGTCACTCTCCGATCATACATCCAAGCTCCGAGTAGTTTAGTTCATCCTCAGAACTAGTGTCAATCAAATAAACGGCTTTCTTTTTTTGGGAGACTTGCTGGTCACTCTGGGCAGCGCTGCATGTCAAGTTTTACGGCCTGACAAAACATCCTGAGGTTCACAAAGGCTGCCAACAAACACCATCTGTGGCTTCAGCGGTGACATTGGTGGGTTCTGCTCGTGCTTTTTACTTAACTTTACATTTGGCAGGTTTGGAGAATCAGCCCAGCGGCCATTTTGTTACCGGGAGGGTCCAGGTTTCTGGGTTCGACTTGCAGGGGTCTTGTTTACTGGGACTGCGTTTGTGGAGGAGTTTCGATCATGTGGCGTTTTCTTCTGTTCACAGGGTTTTGTGGTGGGGTTAGATCACTATAGTTGGATAAATGTTGAGTCATTTTAACAAAAATGTTTTCTTCATTCGGTAGCCGAAGTTATTGCTTGTATCATTCTTAGAAGATGTGGGATTTGAAGTTTTTCAGACTTTGGTCAACAGTTTTTGCTCCTTTTCCACTTACATTTGTAGTGGCCAAGTGTGAATTAATTATTGGACAGAGAAGTCGGGGAACATTTTGCGTTTTGGCAAGGGGAGGGCGGGAGGTCGATTTTATTAAAACGTCTTCCTCATTTGAGTCGGAATGCGCCGGAGACAGTGTTGGAGGTGGGGGGATTTGAACATTTGGTTTCTTTTGGATTTTGTGTAGAATGTTCCTGGTTTGGTTGAACAGTGCCTATTTTTAGTTTTGTGCCCTTTATTTGACGAGCAGTAGGACCGCAGATCAGAAGAGAAATTGGAAAGGGGGTCATACTCTCAAATCAGTCCTCGGCTTTGAGCTGTCAAGGATGTACTTCTTTGGTTTAGCACGTGGAATAACTGAAGAAGATGCGTTTGATGAATCTCGGGCTACATTTTTACTTTTTTGCCTCAGGCTTTGAGCAGGAGGAGTTGGTTTCTTTTCAGATACCTGGTTCATCTGGTCAGTTTTGAAAGTCTCCTTTGCTCTTCCTCAACTTGGTGCTTCACATTTTCAATCTCACCGGGTTATCCGCTCAAGTTCTTGAAGGCATTCATCAGAGGGCTCGTCAGTAGCTGTTGCAACAGATACCATTTAGCCAACATTAATCGGACTGGGAATGAACACAAAAGCTGAATCTAACAATAAAACTAAGAAAAACGAAATGATTTAGCAAAAGCCAAACGGGGCTGGGCTAAATGTTGCTCACTGTTGGGGGTCAGCTCGATGTTCCACACATTTTAGGGACTTATTTTTTTTGTTATACTTCACACATGTTTGTTTGGGTTATAGTAAAAGTCTGGCATTTGTCCTCACATTCTGGTTAAATTTCAGGATTTGAAGTTGGGGTACCACTCCACCCAGTCATTAAAAGTAAATTCTGCTTCTTCCACAACAGAAAGTGTATTGTTAATTAAAATCTGACCTCCACACACAGTCTTCATCCTATTATGAAATATTTATCTTTTTAAACTTGTAAGAAACAGCGACTATGACACTATGGGATTAAGAAGTTGATTGACAGTTATGGGAAATTTCCTTGCTTCACTTTTGTGTCTGAAAAAGCTGATCTAAAGCTGTGCTAGTGGCTTTAAAAAGAAAAAAACAATTGATGCATGAATAATAGTGATGTGCCAAAGGGTTTTTGAGAGCTAAGAATGAAGTTATGAAAAGGTTTAACACACCTACTTATTTCCAGAATTTGAAAATACTTTCAGATTAGCACCAGTTAGATTAGGGCCTTGTTTTTCAAATAGAGGTTATGGATTAATTTACAAAAAACGTTCAAAATGTGATAATAAAAACAGGGCTTTGGGAACATAAATCTTTTCTGCACACGTTTTAAGAAACATGGGAACGATACACTCCGCATTGTTGTTAGCATCCAAAAGCAAACCAACCTTTCCGATCTACCGTCGATTCATCCGACACGTCATTACGTGGGCCTTCCCCTGTTCTTCACGTGCATGTTTGAACACACAGTGAGGTCGGTCACAGAGCGCATGCTTCAAATAAATGACAGATTTAAATGTGCAAAAAGGCGACTTGAGGGGAACATTGGCTTAAATGACAGTGTGTTTAGGCTCCAAACTAATGTCAAAATCGTTTTCGGGGTGAACCAAATGTCCACACTCACAGCCGAGCAAACCGTTATTTTAATAAATCCCAGCGAACAACAGGTGTGTTACATTTTTCATAAACGTGTCCGTGACGTAAAACTGTACATTCCCGCCAAAAGTTGTAAAAGAAATTAATTATTATTATCATTTATTTTAAAATACAAAAAGCTTTAAAGAAATAGCAAGGGCTGTAAGTAATGAAGCTGGAGTTTTGTTGTTGACTCAAAATATTCTAAATGTGTTTGTGACTATTTAACCTTCTGTGGGCTTTAATGTAGCCTTCATGATGAAAGTGAGATGCAATTACCTGATGATTTGGTAATTAGCTATCACTCATTACTGTAGAATCTGTGGGAAACTGTGGGATAAAAGTTATGATCTGATCATTTCTACGTGTGAAGTAAGTTCGACCCAAATGAATAAATACAACTCTGAGTGTGACATTTTTGGGCTGCTCCCGCCCCTGCAAACTAGGGGGCAATGCTACGCAAATAACTAAGGTTGCCACATCACGGGCAAAGGCAGAGAAGAAGAAAGTCTGAATCGCGGTCACAACAAAACAACACAGAAACTTAAAAGCTGTCAGTCTGTGATTACAACTTTGTCAGTGATTTAGTTTTGCATGTTAAATACATTAGTTTATCAAATGGAGAGTGATGTGGAGGAGGACGAAAGTCCGTTGGAAAACTCCCTGCTCAAGAAGCCCTGTTCCTTCTTCATTTGGGTAAATAATGCAAAATAAACTGTTTTTTTGTTGTTTGTTGTTGTTTTTTTTGTCAGTTCCTAATTGGTGTGTGTGTCATTCAGAATTAAACTATATCATTCAGCTCCTCACAAAGTCATTGTGCATTTCGACATGGATTGTTTCTACGCTCAAGTAGAAATGATCACAACCCAGCACTAAGAAATGTGCCTTTTAGGTTAAAATCACTGCAATTACAATGTTTATTTGCATGTATATAAACCAGAATGAAATCATCTGTTTTATTTTTGTACAGGTATACAGCAAAAGTACATTATTGTCACATGTAATATGTGGCCAGAGAGCGAGGGGTTCAACAAACTGATGTCTCTCACTGAAGGCCCAAAGAAAAGTGTCCCGAGCTGGTTCTGGTTGAAAGGAGAAGACCTGACACACTACAGAGAAATGTCCTACAAAAAGTAACAAGGTGAGCTACAGCGTATTTTCAATCTCTAATGTGTCTATTAAACCACCCAGTGTTTTCTTCTGCCATCAATAATGTTAGACTGAACATCGCTTACAGATAATTAAACAGATTTTTATTTCCCCATTCTTGTGATTCAATTTCCTGTTTATAGGCGACACTTTGAGGACATCTCACCTTTTAAAGAAAATATATAACATTTTATTTATAGTTTGTCCTATTTAATAATATTTGTGTTCAAGATGTGTAAAAAAACAGAAAACAAAAACCCGTATCTTTCTAGAGCCCATTTGTGATTTATTATATTCAGTTCCTGATCTTGTGCCGCTAACGTATCCCCCTGTACCTGAACGAAGTGTGGTGTTTTGCTTTCTCAGAGCATTATCTTTCCGACAGGCCAGAGTGACTAGAAGAGTGGGAGAATCGTTTCTTATCAGTACAGGCTGCATCGTCACCATCATAGCTTACATTGTTTTTACAATTGTATCATAAAAACAGAAACCGTATAATTAAATGGTTTAGGATCTTCTTGAGAGTTTAAAGTGTAATTTATTTGGTATA